>CAJPEV010000744.1:0-35404 GCA_905338385.1 Darwinula stevensoni | reverse complement strand
AGGCTTCTAGGATCGAGTTTAATTCATTTCCATTCTGGTGTATTGACGTTCCTATCATCATCGTGATCCGAGCGGAGACGAATTGCCTTGCGTCTATGATTGTATGCTTGGTGAAGGAAGGAGGCCAGCTCTTAATCAGAGGAGAGGAGTAAAGAAAGCGGGATGAGCTGCAAAGACGTCGGCCAAGCATGCAGCCCTCGCTTGGGGAGGGAGACGCACGGTGCAGCTGGAGAACCGCTCCGCTGCCTCGCTCCGCCTCGTGCAGGCGCGCGTCGTAGGAGGATCTGGCTTTGACTCCAGGGATAGCGCTGAGGCTGAGGTTGCTACGAGGGTCGAATTGGTTATATGGGTCTCCCTCTCAAAATCGGGACTCCCCACGCTTCGCAAACGAAGTTCTCAGAGTCACCTCCGGAAACTGCACCTAATTGGTGAATATCAGTGCTAAACCAAGACATTTTTTTTTATTCCATCCCAGCCACGATTAATGAATATTGAACTCCTCGACTAATTCCTTCATGTCACCTTGCGACGTTGAAGCCTCTTCTCGCCTTTTATTTTTGCTTTGAGACTCAATTTGATCCGGACAATGTCTCAATATTTGAGTGAAATGGAAAGAAAAAATTTTAATCTTGAGGGAAAGATAACAAAACGACAGCCCCAATTTTCCTGCCCTGTTCCCCGTCCATTAAGAATTCCGGAACTAAATCGCTCTGGCATGAAGGCAGCTGCGACTCGATCGTGATGGCTTGGCTAGGGTTGCCAGATGACATTACAAAACGACAGCCCCAATTTTCCTGCCCTGTTCCCCGTCCATTAAGAATTCCGGAACTAAATCGCTCTGGCATGAAGGCAGCTGCGACTCGATCGTGATGGCTTGGCTAGGGTTGCCAGATGACATAGACAGGGTTGCCATGAACGCTTGAAACCAGCTTTTGCCAACTGAAACCAAAGTGCGGTGGACTCATAAGGTAGACAGTGTCTACGTCAACGAAACCTGGGTTACTTGAGAAACTGTTGAAGAATGGAAATGTTGACAGTTCATGCGACCTGAAAAATATCCGACGAGCGTCATTTATTGGGAAGAGTAAAGGTGAAGTCGCATTTAGTTGCCGTTCTATCGCGATCCGCTGAAGCTGCTTCGTGTGCCGGATGGCTGTTCTCGCTGGTTCGCAGACCCCATAGGGTGAAAACGTGCGATGATAGAAATTCTCCTGGCCAGACGTCAATTACTGGATTGATGGGAGTGTTGGCGCCTGTGGCGAATGCACCTGCGATGACGTCGATCGCGACCAGTTGCGGCTGCAATTGGATCCAGGGCGTCGAGTACTCTACCGTTCGTCAAAGGCAGCTTGACCTGCGTTAGCGTTTAAAGCGCGCCTTAAGCGTAAGGCTTGTGCTCGTGCCTCAACCGTTGTAGACTTCTTTCAACACCTTTTACTTTGCCTTGCATGAAAAATTCAAACTGGGCGGGGAGGAACCAGTAATGCTTCATGAAGAGAGGGTTTCCTTTGAGAAATTCGCTGAAAAAATATATATTCGCAGATTAGAATATAAACGCAAGGCGCATTTTCCTCAATTCCCTTTCTTCGATTCGATATGCCCACGTTTTCTGCTGCGTGATATTCTTTTCATGTCTTTTCATGCCACATGCCGAATTTCATGGAATTCAGGCTCGTTTGAGCACACAAGGAATCAGAACTTAATGAACAAAAAACACCTTCATTCGAGCTTCGCACTGTATAAGGACCTTGAAACGAAGAATTCTTTGACAGATTTTCACATTCGGTAGTGGAGATGAACTCATACTTGAATCATGCAAATCATATTGAAAGCAAAATCCCTGTACAATGCTTAATGGATGCTTAAATATTTACTGATGCAAATTTCAGGCATACTCTAAGATCTTGAGCTAAAAACTTCAAAAATTTTAAAATAATTATTCATTCCTTTTCCGCAATGAAATATCAATATTCATAAAATCTGTTACCATCTTTCCGCATTCCTTACGGTTTGAATTTTAGCTACAGAAGAACTCCCCTGGAAATGAAGTGCATACGTTTATGCGAAGATGCTGGTCGTGCCATTCTCAATCTAGTCCTCTCACATGCAAATTTTATTATTTAAATTCAATTCTCATTATGGTCCACTCACAGCAATCACATTCGAGATTGGAATACATACGGATTGGAATATTTACGGTCGTAAATAAAAAAATCCAAGAGTAAAACAATATTATCGTCAATCATCATGGAAGTCCACCTTCCGCTCGCATTTCGTTAATTAGTTTTAGACGTTAGAGTGCAGTTTGAGTGTTTTCTTGCCTTGTCGCTCCTACGTTTTTTCTTTTGAGTATGAGAGCCACTCCTTGCTCACCTTAGTTCCGCAGCTTGTGGTTAACGCTCCCTTGGTGTTATCCCTGATGAAGTTATCCACGTAATCTGTAATGGAAGAGGTGTTACAAGACAAAAGCGACCGAATCGACTTTTGAAGAGGATTCGAAGCACCTACTTGCAACTTTCGTGAAGGCCCCGCCGTCGGACGTGATACAACCGCCGGCCACGAAGGAGTTGATGCCGACGGTCAGGTAGTATCCGGCTTCAGTTTTGTACATGAGCGGTCCCCCCGAATCACCCTGGAAACATTTGTTTAATCGTGAACCACCATATGTTCCGTCAGTCTTGACAACAAAGGCAGGGCAGAAAGGGCAGACAGGGTAGGTAGGGTAGGTAGGGTTGATAGTGGGCAGAGCCTATCCAGTTAAAAAGCAGAGTCTCAGTAAATTCATGAGACTCCTGCTTGAATGAGCACTCCCAAAAGAAAAGTGTCTACATTCCTTCCATGATAAACGCGTAATGTACACCTCACGTAGGTGTTGTCTCTAAATGTGGGGCAAATTTGAATCTAGAGCAGGGACTAGAAGTAAAGAAGAGTGACGGCAGCTCCAATGAGAAGCAGGTTTGGCTTGCCAACAGACTCACCTTTATGGGAGCGAGTATTATGATGACTTGAACCAGATGTGCTTAGATTACTTCCAGATCTCTTTCCCCCCATATTAATGAAGGGGCGAGTGGAGACGTTCATGTTTTGTCATCATTTTTCCCACTTTGAAACTCCGCCTACCAGCCCAAGGGCAAGCATTTACTTGTTATAGGGGCAATTCGGGAATGTCGGTACCTTTCCCACTTCGGTTATCAAGTCAATAATATTGACAATTAACATTTTGCACTCAAAATATCTCATGTCAGATCATGAACTACCACTCAACTTAGGGTAAGAAATTTAGCTTGGTGGGTTAGTAAATCTTCATGGGGAGGGGGGGGGGGGGGGGGCAACTGGCAGTCCCTCCTCAGCCCCAGCTGCCAACACTATTATTAGAATCGCAAGTCGCCATTGCGTAATTATTATTTGCTTACCTGGCATATATTGTGTCCCTTTTCCTGCGCACAAAGGAAGTTATTGTTGATGGCAGAACCGAACCATTTCTTGCAAGTGTTTGTACTGATCATCCTCAACGTCGTTTCCAGCAACGTACTCGAGGTATATTGGCCTGAAATGCGATTCCACGTCTCATCGACAGTGAAATTCAATCTACAGGATGTTCCGAAAGTTTTTGACCTACCCACATAAAATGTGGCTAAATGCTATGGCAACTACAGTAAAACCATTTTGCACAGACCACATGAAGATCCGGGAGATCTGCTCAGACCAAGAAAAGGCTGCGCTGATGCAGGACGGAGGCGGATGACTCAGTGGCTCGCTTCGCATTCCACGCCTTTCAAGAGAATATGGTAAATCTAGAAGAGTTTACCATGGTAATGTCCGGACCTCAACATCCGAACACCTGCGGCACAGGTTCCAGTAGGGTGCTCTGTGTCAGCCCCACTCTATAAATCAGGCGTCAGTCATTACCGGGGTTCTAAGTGGAGTGAGAAACAAACGTGACCAGTGTCATCTGTTGGTTGGTTGAGAGATTCGGGAAGCTGATTCGAGGTTTCTTTGTGGTCCGCGGAAATATGATCAAATATTGATGTGGGAGTTGGTACCTTGGGTATTCTTGGCCATGTGGAATGCAATTAAATCAATATATTCTCGTCAATCTCATCTCTATCTTCATTTTTGTGGGTGAGAAACTTGCAGAACATCCCGTAGTGGTTCTATCAGTCCTTCCAGGTTCAATTGACTCACCCCTCTCAGCATTGATACCCCATCCAGCGACAGTCACCGTTTCTCCAACGTTCGGAATGAAAGTGGAGGAAAGACAAATGGGACGGATGTGGGGATAAGCGACGAAGTCCACCGGAGTCTCCAGCTTCAGGAGGGTGATGTCGTTGTTCACGAAAGTCGGGGTACTGTATTCAGGGTGCATAATGGCGGAGGCCTTAAGCTGTATGGATTGACTATCATCGGTAGTCGTCATGTCCAGGTCTCCCAGGGTCACGTAGAATGTTGCCGAGACGCTACAGTCATGGCAAATATACAACGCGAACATTTACTAATCATTTTTTTGAATGTGCTCTATCATTATGTGCGATGCTCACTTCATTTCAACGCAGTGAGAAGCAGTGAGGACATATCGATCGTTGATGAGGGCTCCTCCGCACATGAACACGTCCGGGCCAATCCCAAACCACACCATCCAGGGATACTTCCCTTGATATGGAACCCGAGTTCCTCCAACGATTCGGTCGACGTCGACCGCTTGCTGGCTCCTTTTTGACCCCCCCGTTACCGTTTGGGAGACGCCGCACACTAACATTGAGGTTGTATTAAGGAATCGCACGCCGTCGACAATTGAACATTTAATGGGTCAAAGCGCAAAAGATATAGTGCATGTTTCTGAACTTACAGCAGGAACTGGATGATCCTGAAAGAGAAAATGCGGAATGATAAATTTCACTCCATCCTTATTGCAACTGATCACCTTCCCCATGAACCACTCCAGGAGAAACAATAGCTCTATACCTGCCAATGCCAACGGGGGTTTTAGACTACACATTCCCTCTGTTCTTCCAATAATAGAATTTCGCCTTATGGACCTTCCCGATGTCCTTCGAGCGTCACAATTAATTTAATCCTTCAGAGAGACCTACAAATTGTGTTTGTTTTCATTGGAAAAAAAAATTAGAAGGGGCTGGCCCAGCATGAACGAAATTGGCAGAGCCATTAGTAGTCCCAGTTCATTTGGTTAAGATTCCATTGTCAACACTTTCTAGAAATAAGAGGGTATCTGGTGGAAATGGGAAAACAAAAATTTGCAATATTTTATGAATCTCGCCACATCCAAATTTAACATTCAATTCATTTCGGAGAGCGAAGGATTGCAAGGTGAAAGAGAATTAATACATGGCAGGATGTAAAAAATGTGGTTCATTCAGATCGCGTTATTCGTATAACTGTGCACTGAAAGCGAGGAAAATGATTTGTATATTTCCTTGGCATTCATAATATAAAGGGTGACAGAGAAGAAACTGATTCATTTCTTGATTCACTCCCACAAGAATTGGGCAAAGAACAAAACAAAAGGGGTATCTCAATTTTGTTCAAGAAGAAAACGGTGTATTTTTATTGTAGAAAAAGGTATTTGCTCCATCCAGTCTCTCAGTCATAGAATGCAACACATGCAATTGTATTTTCAGCGCATAACTGGCTGCTCACGCCTCTTATGCATCGCCAGGCATTATCTCTAAATCGACTATTTGGACTTTCCGCAAATTCACTCCTCATAGTTGCCAAGACTATCGCGCTTCTCGGCATATGCGAGGGATGTTCAATAAGTAAGGTAACAAGTTTTGCTGCGGCTAGTTAATGCTTTGGTCGAGGTACTTTTTTTGTGAGGTCCTAGAGCAGTGGTGAGGGTTCCATTGCACACGCGGATTCATCTCTGTGTAATACTGGGGATGCGTGACAAGCCAGTTAAGATGGCGGCCCTTCCTTGAAACGTGGTCAACCGCTGAAGCGCGGAGAGTTTTTCCTTTTCTTCAACCATTCATTTTCGTCATTAGGAACAATGTGAATTACAGTTCTGATTGAAATATCGAGATCTCTAGCGACCTGACGAATTTCCACTTGCTTGTCCTCTTAAATCATTCCTTCCATTTACACGACATTCTCACCCGATGAGGAGGTTCTCGGTTGACACAAATGTTTTACGACACACCCATACTTGTTTTCGAGACCTGGCATTTCCTTCATAAACCCCTGCAATTAGGCGACGAATTACTGCGGGTGTTGTGCCTCTTGCATGGGGAGAAGGAATTACACTCGTCACTTCAACGGTTGACCACGTTGATCCAGTGGCTTATTATCTTTCTTGTCCCTACGCCCCTGCCAGCTATATGAAGATTATGCCACAACGCTCCTTTGTCAGCTGAAGGAAAGACTATAAAGCTAAAGTGATCCATCCACAGACTCTCTCTGACGTTGCCGGTGAGATTACGAGTCGTTGAAAATGATGGAACAAATGATAGAGTTAATGACTTGATGACAGAAGTTTCTATGTGAGGCACGGGAAAACTCCAAAATTGATAAAATTCGGATTTCCTTTTTCTTTCTTTTCATCTTTCAAATATTGTTCTAGTGAAATTGATAAATATCAGTTATTTCAGGATCACCCTGTAGATCGCGCGAGAAGAACATGATCGATTCAAAGGTACCTTGACGAACTCCAATCGAGGGTAGGGACGGTTCCAAATCCTCGAATGCATCCTCCTCCTCGCCCTGTCAAAGACAACATCCCAATCACCTTCTCGAACGCCTAGAATGTCATTTCGTGAAGGAACAAAGACTGTGAACTGACCTGAGCGGGGACGGAGAGCACGAGGCAGAGGAAGACGGCGATAGCGGATGTTTGCATGTCTGGAGCGCCTGTGATGTCAACGCCGTCCACTACAGCTGTAAAAGTCGAGATTCACCCTTGTGGCCCAGTTATACCGAGATATTGAGGTGGGAGGGGCACTCGCTCGAAGGTCAACGCGATACCGCATGCGCAGCTACACCGAAAGGAGTTTTGCCACGTGGACCATGAGGGGCGATTGCGTTCCATATTTCCTCATACGCAAAAGGCTCTCTGCCAGAATATCTTCGAACACTCTGGACCAACAAATGCACCTGATTCTGCTACCAAATATCTAAGGTGCGTTGCCGTACCGATGCAACGCCCTCTTTAACGCTGGAAAGATCGTGTTGTATAGCATCTCAGGGAACCCATAAAATAGTCAGGTGACGCTTTGTCTGGGGATGTTGATGGAGTAAAGACTTTTGGACATCAGTCTGTCGTGAATAAAACCCTGAAGAAATCCCGAAGTTCTGAACCATCGTCTGATTGGGCACGTCACTGCATCTTGCTAAAAAAAAAACCTTTACATTTTTCTAGGATTACAAAATCACTCATTGTTAGATTAGGTTCCTGGGGATTCGACAGTAATGGTGTTGTGAAAGAATGATCCTTCGACAAAAATGTTGCAGACTGCAGAATACGCGGCTCAGAATTAGCGGCGTTACCTATTTTTTTGGACGTTGTGGCCTCTTGCAGATTCTGTTTTCAATGGGATGTACTCATATGATACTGGTGCTGAACTGCATTTTTTCTGCGGTTTTCTGCTCTCGCACCTGTCCTTTCCCACGTAAGAAATATTTTTCTAGGTTGCGCGAATTCGGAATCTCCCTGTGCTTAACGAGGGAACTTGCTTGGTGTAGACTGTGGGTTCCCTGTCGTCCTTTCGTCTCTTGTGACAGGTCGCTTGGAGCCGGTTCTGATTTTCCATTTGTTCGTATGCTTTCATTCGGGAAACTATGTCGCGTGGCCAACGCATCAATCAGGAAAGCTTGCTCTGAAATTTAATTTCCCTCAGGCGTTAAACGTGCATAGTGCATATAAACACTTCATGAGAGACGTTTCTGATGTATACGCTGGCGATCCCAGAAGTAATTTCCAAGTACTTTTGAGGTTTCAATATCCTACAACTCCGAAGCAGGTGTAAGAGAAACAAACTAACCTCATTAGAAAGCTCAAAAGAAGAGTAATTATCATAACCAATGTGACGTCTGGAATATGAGACCGATGATGAAGGCCTACAATTGAATGCAGATGTTCCGCGTATCAAGGCCCTCCCCCCCCCACAATTGCCAATTATGGTTGCCCACACGTGAAAGTCTTCAAGCCTGTGACCTGGTGATTTTGCGGCCCCTCTCCATTCACCGTGACGACACATCTGTTGGATCTTCCCCCCCCCCGAACTAAGCACAGTTGCAGGGTTTGCATTGCCCATTGTATATCCAGTCCAGGAGGTTGCGTGCCACTTCTTCGACTGGACGCTTCTTCGAAAGGCTTTCGAAGAAGTGACATGGAACAGTTCAGGAAGTTAATCTTATTCATTCAATTCTTTCATTTTTGAGCCCTTAATGCGATTATGTCAATGAAAGCTTTTCAACGAAGGCTGGTGTTCGTTTTGGTTCTCTTGAATCAGCCGTTTCGGAACGATACGATGAGGACAATTGGCAAAAACAGAATCCATCGATCGGGGGACGAACTAAAAGGGCGACGAGCCAGCATGCGGAGGGAGATGCCAGGTGTGGCCGGAGGACCGCTCCAATGCCTCGCTCCGCCTCGCGCAGGCGCGCAACGGAGAAGGATGTTGCTTCCTTCACCGACTTCAAGGGTAAGTGTCACGGCCGACAGTGGCGTCTGTACTCAGAGGGAAAGGTGTGTATTCAAGAGGGAAGAAAAGAAATTCCTCGATGTTTTTTCAGTAATGGTACGCATAAAAAACTTTCGATTCCAGTTCCCGAGCTGTCTCCTCAGGTGGGCAGAGAACGAGAAAATACTACTTGAGATCCCATATTTTGCCAGTTTCAGGTATTTTTCACATTTTGCCCAAACCCGAGATGAAGTATGCTTCAGCTGGATTCTCCCATCCCTCCATTGCTAAATTGGGGTACGAAGGTCAAAGGCAATACTCTCACGCGCGAGCTCAACGAGGAAATCCAGTTCCAGAAAACTTGTGTCGACTTGACGGGCGTGGATTGCGAGGCTCATCACGAATGTCACTAAAAATAGAGTATAAATCACCACAGGTGCAGAAAATGAAGCCAGCATCGATTGCTGCATATCTGGCGCCAGGAAATTGCATATTTGACACCATAAATTCACGTGGACGCCCAGATGTAGGGACCATATGTACCTGCTCCAGAAAATCCACCAGAGTTTTCCTGCGCATAATTTTCGATGAAAATTTCTACTTTTTGCGGGCAATCATCATCCTTGTATCTAATATCTATTATACGTGCCTATATGGACGATCATGAGTGACTGACGGAGTCACTGGCAATAATTCCAGCCATGTTCTGGAAATGACGAGGCTGAAACTTGGCACAGATATACATATTAGATTGCTGACGCCAGAAAAACTCCAACTTGTGGGGTACACATGGCCTGGGGACATATTTTGAGGGGGGGGGGGAATTGATTTCGCAGGCCTAGTTCACGGATGGATGATTAGGCTTACACTACTACTCCCCTAACTTCTTCATGGACCCCGGGCCATAGTGTAGAGAGTGGAACTAGTGGCAACACTTCGAGGGGTAGGGGAGGGTCAAAACATTTCAAAGACATCTGTGGCTTGTTGTCAAGAACACTTCCTCGAGGCATGCTTCTTGGCAGCGGAATCAGGAATCGACTCTATGCCGAGGCCATGAAGAAGCTCATTCTCTATTAGAACCCCATACGAGAATAAGTTCAGGAAAGGAATTCCAGCAAGAGATGCTATACACAGTTCCTGTTAACCTTTTCCTCTGGCTGAGGGGGAAATGATGATTCGCTCTCCAGGGAAGGAACTGGGCTCGCGGATACACCATCCTGCACTTCCATGAAACAAATAGACACAGCAGAGCTCTTATTTCCCATATCGTAGCCAATTTCTTTCGTGTGGGGCTGTCATAAAGACTTAGTACAGGTATGTACAGTAGTACATTACTATTACGAAACATTGCTAAATAATTACTAAAATGTACAGTAGTACATTTTAGGATTACATGGAGTTCGCACCAATTGGTTCCAGAGAGGATTTTTAGGCAGTTAAGTTTCCTAGTAGCTTGGCGAGGATTACATCTACATGATTATTCCATTTAAAATTTATGGAGAAATGTATTCTAAGAAAACGAGACAATGGTTAAGAGAGAAGAGACTGCAGCCTGGGCCCTTCTCTCCAGGACTGCGACCTCCCTGCCAGAGAGCCAGAAGGCGGTATACTGGTCTGCATACTAGCTTACGTGGATGTCGAGTTTACGAGGTATAGAGAAGGATAGATCGTTAACGTAAAGGGTAAAGAGTAGCGGAGCGATCACAGATCCCTGAGGGACTCCCGCTTTTGCGGAAAAGGATTAAGATCCTCTGTTTTCGTATGGGCTCATCAAAGGGAATCTGAGATTGTTTCTGGCCTGGATTCCATGATTCTGTCTCGAATCCGGGGATAGCTAATTAGGAAGTGTCCGAGTTTATTGATTGCTATAATAAGGTAAGGCGAGACATATCGAGAGGTACAAAACATTCCTGTGAGTGATGATTCCATGGATAAAGGGAAGTACACTTTTGTGTACTGTGAGACAGTACAAGACCCATACCTCCATCTAGTGACATAGAGGAAAACTTAAACATATTCCCCAAAAACTTTCCAGCGCAACTTAGGCACATTGGATCATCGGATTGGTCCGATGATGAAATGACATATTGGGAAGCCGATATTTTCCCGATATAGGCAATATTGACCAAGGTGCAGCCGACATGCCAAATGTTGGGCCAGCATTGAGCCAATATCGGGTGCTAAATGTTTGGGGAGTGAGCATTCTAATAAGTGACATTACAATGTTGACCCAACGTTCAGCCAGTGTTGAACTTCAACGGTCATTTGGGTAATGCGATGAGAGACATTTGAATATCGAATTATTGTTAGAAACAATGCCCTCATGATGCTGATCGAATACTGTAAAAGCTCGTTAATCCCAATGAGTCGAAATTGCGCTTATATCGAATTTTCCGAGATCTTGAACGACATTTAGACTCCCGTTGACGATTTTATCATGGTTAACTTGAAATCGGGGTTGAAAGGGGGAGCGAGAAAATCATAGTGGGACCTATCGGTTTGGTGAATATGTGAAAGGTAAGCAACCTGTTCGGTAGAAAATCCTATTTTTTTATCTATTTTTTTCTGTTTCTCCCTCCTTCACAGACGCCAGTGGAGAGGATTAAACCTAAGGATTAAAAACCAAAAACTATAAATAGAAGCAACCTCGAGCACTTTCCCTGTCTGTCTATCGCTCTCACATCCGGCCATATATGCTTTCCGGAGTACCGGATTAAGGGAGTTGTGATGAATGAATTTTGCATACGGAGTACTAAGAGTTTCCACAGACATGAATAAATGTCAATTTTAATGAGTAGGTCGTCGCTCCTTGAAGTGAGATTCTTGAGGACGAAAAATATTTCTCCATTATATTCCTTAACGTGAGTCATTTTAATATTAATTTTTTTAGGAGTAGAGGCAATTGCTGATATGTCGAACTTCGACTACCTCAAAACGATTTGCCTTGTAGCAAAAAATTCGAGCTAACGAGTTTTACTGTATTCCTTTGTTACCTGGGCTTTTCCCCCCCCCCCCCCCCAACACAGAGACGGATAAAGGGATGGGGAGGAGGAGGGGCGATTATAGAAGCGCCTTTCTATCAATAATTTATATATCACCCACTGCTCTAAGAGATGTGATGTCGGATCGATCATCCTCCGATGATATGGTCTGAAGTGACAGTGTTGTAGGCCTCGCGCGCTGGGGGTGACAACCACGACCACCACCACCGCACCTTTTGACCTATTCGAATTAAAGTATAAGACTAGCGGCCTGCGGCCGCTACGCTGGCCGTCTAATAGGTGGAAATTTGAACCGTCTATTATGAGCATAACGTCTCCTTGACAATCCTCTGTTCACCTCATTTCCCATTCAAAACTGAACCGCTTCATTACATGCACACACTTATAGCCTACAGTAGACAGGGAGATTCTGTTCCTAAACACCATCATCACGATATTCCAGCTGATTGCCACAATCGTTCATTGTGAACGGTATAGCACGTTTTCATGAGACTCAAGACGACTTTGCTGATTTCGTCTCCCTACCACATTCATTACTCTTGCATGACAGATTAACTCATGTGCTATTAGCGTTAGCATATAGTACAGACACCAATGACACTGAAACAGTACGGACCATTTCCAAGAACTTGTTCGAAGGCACAAAGGGAATTTAGTACATGTGCGGCTCAATGCTAGGGACTAATTCCAGAAAATGCCTCGCCACGACATTACCCTGAGGCTCTGAAANAGGGAATTTAGTACATGTGCGGCTCAATGCTAGGGACTAATTCCAGAAAATGCCTCGCCACCACATTACCCTGAGGCTCTGAAAGTGTTGCTCACTGGTGCTAAAGTGTGAGTTGCAGCAGGAGCATGTTTCCGTTGCGAAACAAATGCCTCCTCCCTACATCAAAATGTACAGCCTTACAGTGCTCGCTGCGCAAACGACTGTAGTGATTTGAGATGACATGGAGAGGCCTGACAAATTGTCTCGAATTCCATGGTGTAATTGTAGCACACCTCACCGGCAAGCAGGAGGACCGGGTTCAATTCCCAGCCGCCCCCCGGGCTTTCGACCTGAGTGCTGCGTTCCTTGCAAAGTTGCTCAGCAGGACTGCACGGCTCTCTTATTCCGGAGCTCAGCATTCGTTGCCTCTTGCTGTTCAGCGGTCTCAGCGGCCATACGCACATCTGATTGCTGTTCATCGCTGATTCTAGCCATAACAGCTAGCACCGATTTAGGCATTTCGCACCGCAACTGCAGAGGCAAACGTTGTTTCCGTGCCTGCACCAACCGTTTTTTACCTTCAACAACTGCCTCATCGCTGTCATGTGTGACCTTCAACATTTCTTCTTCGCGTTCAATCTCACCTCACAAAAATTGCCACCATTTTGATGGGAGGTGCACCTGGTTTGCGCGACATATGAAGCAGAGCCTTTTTAGGCTATTAATTTGACTTCATCAATAATGAGAACTCAAATAAATCGGCCATGATATGAAACGCAAATAGAAAACTATTGCATGGAAGAGATGGCGCGAACCGCCACATCTGACCTAACGGGAAAAAAATAAATACAGAAAAAAACACCTCAACACAGAATGTATTCAAATGAACTTGCAGTCGATCAATGAAAACGTAACACGCATTCAGTTAGTAGCACCCTTTGCTTGACACAGTTAAATATGAAGCCCATGGAAATAATAGAATGAGCCAAAGCCTATGGCTCACACTCCTATAGCCCGATGGACCTGGCGCTAAGTGCGTTGCATGGCCAAGCCTTTGGCCCAGAATAGCACAGCCCCATGGACCTGGGGCCGTATTCACGAAAACTTCGTAAGAATGCGATATTCTTACGAACTTCGTAAGTCCTCGTCTCATTCTTACGAACCCTGTTGGTATTCATGAAACTTCGTAGCGATGATAATGAGCCAACCAATCATAACCGAGCTCGGGAGCTACTAAACCAATCGCTGAGTAGAAAACAACGTGGTTCTCACGTTGGCAGCATGACTCACGAGTCCTCATATCGTAGGAGCCTTCTGCAAACTTTCTGCGCATTCCGTGCCGTTGTTTTTGCTCTTACAGGAAGTTTTAACACGACTGGAGATCCTGTCGAACCTTCGAAAACACCCTAAAAGACGGTATCCAGTGAATATCAACGTAATAAAAACTACTTCAAGGTTTCAGAAATACCTAAGAAAAAGATCTGAACGCATTATCAACCCATTCGGCACAACAATGTTGTGTCAGCGTTGAAAAAAGGTTGACTTTTCAACGTAACATGTTGCCACAATGTTGAAATGAAACACAGGTCAATGTAGAAAAGCTGATGCTGTGCGACGTTGTGTCAACGTCGAATTTTCAACGTAAGGGCATTATAGTACCTCCTCCCTATTCCAGGGTCTGATTGAGCTTTGATTATCAGATGGAATTGAATATGGACTCGATAACTCATATAATAGATGATTTCCAAGTAGTATGATACTAGCAGTACCCTGCCGAGAACAATCATCCCACGTAAAGGACCCTCGGAGTTTAATTTCCTCTCCTGAAAGGAAATTCACATTGAGTACTTGCAAGACTTAATCCTCGCCGTCCAATAGAGGAAAACAACCTCGCGGACATGGTTTTTATACTCTATCCATCATGGGTGAGTTTACGTAAAGGCGCGTGCCATGTGAAGATTTAGGAAAATTGAGCGTGTCTTCTCGGAAACACTAGTCAGAAGTACTTTGGGTCTCCTTCTGCCTGATTACCTCCTTAAACATGTCTATCTAGGAATTCCTATACCTTCCCCTATGCTGTAAATGGAAAAAGATTGGGTACTGTCTGAAAAACGCAGGGTACTGGTTATTTAAAGGCATCAGGATGAGAATCGCCGAATCGGCGGTTAGGTGCCATCTCGCGTCGATTCGTAGAACCTATTTTCTATTGATATGATGTGGATAACTCCACTTAAAATCAACATTGAGAATACGATTTTTTTTTAAATTTGCTCCTAATAGCCTCTGAACGACTTCCCTAATTCACAACCAAATGCTGAAAATACGGTTAATTATGACATGCTAGCATTTCATTGATGTTGATTTTTCGTCGAATTCTCAACTTCAACCAAGTCTCAACGTTTCAACCTATCCTCAATGTTGATACAACGTTGTTGTGCGAATCGGAACGTTCGTATCATGGAGAGTAGAGGAGAAAGTGGTCGACGACCGAATTTCACCAGTTAGAAAGTTGGGATGCTCATTGAAGAAGTCGAGCGAAGGAAGAACGTCTTGCTGAAGAAACTCAGCTCAAGCGTTGTAGGAAAAATGAAATTGGAAGCATAGGATTTAGAGACTGAGGCAGTGAGCTGTCTCTCCTCTGTACGGAGAACTGCTAAAAAAGTAAAATCTAATTCATGGCCCTGAAGTGACGTGCAAAGGCGATAGGAGTTACGCTTCTCAGGGAGAGTAGCAGGACGGGCGGTAGATCTTTCCCACTGTCCGATCTCTGTCGAAAGATTTTTCAATAATTGAGCAGAAAAAGCGTTTTGCTGGCGCATTATCGTCTTACTTTTCTGACAGTGGGTGAATGTGAATAACCTCATAACCTCCGAGACAAAATCTTGTGAGTCCTGTGTGCATATATCCTGTTAAATGCCAAGTGTGAATGAACCTTAGCTTAATTGAGACACCAATGAAAGAGAGTTCCACAGATCCCTCGACATCGTCATTGAGGCCACTTACGATACCTCGGGACCATTCGTAGACTTACGAAGATACGAACTTTTTTGCTTTCGTGAATACCAAATTTGAGCAGCATTCTTACGAACTGCGTACGAAGATCGTATGAACATCTTCCGCAAAAATGCTTCATAAAAACCACTTACGAACTTCGTAAGAATTTCGCGGCAAGAGAGGTTTCATGAATACCACTTACGAACTTTTCTTACAAAGAAAAAGTTCGTAAGAATGTTTCGTGAATACGGCCCCTGGCGCTTTGAGGGGTGGATGGTCTAACCTATGACCTAAAATGATCTAGTCTCGTAGGCCTCGCACGTTGAGGTTCTTCTTCACAACTTCTTCCCAGCACATTCAATACTCTTGCATCATCGATTAACTCATGGTTTATTAGGATTAGCTTATGGTACGGGCCACTTCCAAGAACTTGTTCGACTTTAGCACAAAGGAAATTTAGCGCATGTGCAACAGAATACTAACGAATAATTCCTCAAAATGCCTTGCCTTCACATTAGCACCAGTGAACAACAGTGTGAGCGTTAACTGTGAGTTGCAACAGAAGCACTTTTCCGTCGGGGTTGCAATGTGAAACAAATGTCCCCTCCCTACAGCAAAATGTACAGCCTGACATGACAGTGCTCGCTGCGCAAACGACTGTAGTGATTTGAGATGACATGGAGAGGCCTGCCAAAATGTCCCGAATTCTGTGGTGTAAGGGTAGCACACTTCACCGGCAAGCAAGAGGTCCTGGTTCAATTCCTGGCCGCCCCACGGCTTTCGACACGTGAGTGCTGCGTTCCTTGCATCAAGTTGCCCAGCAGGCTGCATGGCTCTCCTAATCCTGAGCTTAGCATTCGCTGCCTCTTGCTGTTCAGCCTTACACTCCCAACGTGCAACAGAGTACTGTTCATCAGTCATTCTAGCCATTATGGCTAGCACCTCCTAAAGCACCGATTTAGGCACTTTGCACCGTAACTGCAGTGGCAAACGTTGTTTCCGCGCCAGCACCAATCGTTTATTATCTGCAGCGACTGCGACATAGCCGTCCTGTGGAACCTCTTTAAACNGCACTTTTTTCAGACCTGTTTTCCTCATGTTTTTTTGATCCAACGAAAGAGAGGGAAAATTTAAACTTTCATCAGAAGTACCTGTTTGATGGCTAAGTAGAGGAAAACTCCTAATTTTGAAATATGTCTACTTAGCGTAATTATAGGGGGGAAGTATTTCAAAATGTATTCTCCACCATTACAAAAAGGGACACAAGGAAAGATTTCAAGTTATGCACACATAGAATCACAGAGGTAATGATTTTGATGAAAATCAAGACTTTCGACCCCATATGTCACGTATTTCAATGGGGACGTACTTTACGTTTTTCCCATTTCGCAAAAAATGAATGAATTAATCACTCTACAAGGTAATAGAGCGCCGAAGGCGCGACCATAGTGAGTTTGTTTGCCCGAAGGGCAGACTCGCTAGTCTAATATATATAGACGATCGTGACTGACTGACGCTAATTCTAACCATGTTCTAGAAGGATTGGAAATCTGAAACTTGGTACACATGTACGTTTTGGGATGCAGAGTTCAGAAAAAATCCAATTTTACAGGTACATGCCCTGGGGGTATACGTACATTTTGGGGGGGCAAGGTTTTTCTTAGAATATTTTGTGACATATGGGGTCGAAAGTCTTGATTTTCATCAAAATCATTACCTCTGTGATTCTATGTGTGCATAACTTGAAATCTTTCCTTGTGTCCCTTTTTGTAATGGTGGAGAATACATTTTGAAATACTTCCCCCCTATAATTACGCTAAGTAGACATATTTCAAAATTAGGAGTTTTCCTCTACTTAGCCATCAAACAGGTACTTCTGATGAAAGTTTAAATTTTCCCTCTCTTTCGTTGGATCAAAAAAACATGAGGAAAACAGGTCTGAAAAAAGTGCCCTGATGGATTTTTACGAAGATGTTACTTCTTCTGAAATGTAGACTCAGGGAACTCCATGTCACCCAGTCTCATCTGTCGTGCTGATTCGTTGCCGGAAACTATTCCCATATTGTTCCTGTAGAGCCAATAACTCGGAACAAACCTCCACACAATTGATTTTTGTTCTGGCCCCTACAGCCGCGGTACCCATCGCGCAGAAACCTTACTCACTTCAGGACGGTCATGTAAAATGTCATTACCTTTTCTGGAACTGATGCATACACTTGCTGCAATCTCGCAAATTGGGATTCGTCTTTCTTCCATTAACATTTTCTCCACAGCGACGACATTTTCATCGTTAACAACAGTGTTTGGTCAACCACTGCGGGGGTCATCTTCAAGGCTCCTTCTTTCATTCTTAAAGCGATCAATCCAGCTATAGACGGTACTTTCAGATTCAGAAGATTCACAAAAAAACACCTTTCAAACGTTGAATAATTTCAGAGGGCCTAACACCTTCCTTCCATAAAAAGAAAATGATAGCTCTTTGAGGATTTACCGCGTCTTCCATGATTGACAAAGTGTACCGTAGGCGAACACTGACAACTTCTTACTAACGCATGCCGATTGAATAATATGCTTCAATCGTGTTTATTACAAGCCTAAGCATTTGTGACCAACTTTGCAGTAGGCTTTGATCAGCCGTTGCAGTGATGGAACAAAATTCCCACAATGTTGTAAACACCTGTAGTACTAGGAAAAAAAAAACAATGGAGAGGAACATTTTGGAAAGTTGGGATTCATCGAGCTTCTTAGTCCAATGTTTGGACAAATAAAGAGCAACTAGCTGCCTGCGGCCGCTACGCTGGCCGTCTAATAGGTGGAAATTTGAATCGTCGATTGTGAGCATAACGTCTCCTTTACAATCCTCTGTTCATCTCATTACCCATTCGGAACCGAACCGCTTCATTACGTTTATACTCATATAGCTTACAGTACACAGGGAGATTCTGTTCCTAAACACCATCATCATGATATTCCAGCTGATAGCCACAATCGTTCATTGTGAAGGGTTTAGCAAGTTTTCATGAGAGTCAAGACGACTTTGCTGATTTCGTCTCCCTAGCACACTCAATACTCTTGAATCATCGAATACCTCATGAATTATTAGCATTAGCTTATGGTACAGGTACCACTAATTCTGAAACAGTACGGGCCATTTCCAAGAACTTGTTGGACTTTAGCACAGACGGAATTTAGCGCATGGGCAGCAGAATACTAATGAATAATTCCTGAAAATGCCTCGCTTCACATTAGCACCAGTGAACAACACTGTCAGCGTTAAGTGTGAGTTGCAACCGAAGCACTTTTCCGTTGTGGCGGCAATGTGAAACAAGTGTTCCCTCCCTACAAATGTGCAGCCTGATATAGCTCGCTGCGCCAACGACTGTAGTGATTTGAGATGACATGAAGAGGCCTGACCAAATGTCTCGAATTCCGTGGTGTAATGGTAGCACACTTCACCGGCAAGCAAGAGGTCCGGGTTCAATTCCCGGCTGCCTGGGTCGAAAGCTGTGGACTCACGACGCAAAGAACGTAGTTCAACGGGTCGTCCGACATACCGAGAGGATAAGGACTCGAGTGGTAAGTGACGGAGAACGACAAGTCGGAATGCGAGGGATGCACGTTCTGGATACTGTTCATCAGTCATTCTAGCCATTATGGCTAGCACCTCCTAAAGCACTGATTTAGGCACTTTGCACCGTAACTGCAGTGGCAAACGTTGTTTCCGCGCCAGCACCAATCGTTTATTATCTGCAGCGACTGCGACATAGCCTTCCCGTGGAACCTCTTTTAACATTTTTTTTTTCACGTTCCACCTCACCTCGCAAAAATCGCCACAATTTTGATGGGAGGAGCGGCCCGTTTGCGCGACGTATGAATAAAGAAGTTACGTTATTATTTGGATTTCATCAATCATGAGAACTCAAATAAGTCAGCCATGACATGAAACGCAAACAGAAAATTATTGCATGGATGTGATTCCCGAACCATGCCTGACCTTAACGGAAAAAACAAATGAAGAATAAAAACTTTGATTGACACAGCTAAGTATGAAGCCCATGGCTCAGACTGATATAGCTCAATGGACCTGGCGCTAAAAGCGTTGGATGGCCAAGCCTATGGCCTAGAATAGCATAGCCTCAAGGACATGGTGCAGGGGTGTCAAACATCCGGCCCGCCGCCTGTTCTTGAAATTTCCGCTTGGATTGAGTGATAGCACAAATTTCGGTGAAAAAGTATGGATGCAGGCATCTGCAGGATATGGAATGCGGCCCGCCGACCGATTTGAGTTTGACACCCCTGACCTTGCGTATAGCATAAAATGATCTAGTCTCGTAGGCCTCGCGCGATGGGGTGACAAACACCACAGTTCTCGAGCTCGTGGAATTAAAGTATTTGATGGGTTGAAAGGCGCAGCCTTGTAGGCCTGGCCTATGACGCAGAATGGCATTCCATAGTAGACCCGCGCGTTGGGGGTGACAGCCATGACCACCACCACCGCAGCTTTTGAACTTTTCGAATTAAAGTATTAGATACAATATGGCCTGAAAAGGTGTAGCCTTGTAGGCCTGGAGGTTTAGGCCGTGGATGGCCTGGCCTATGACCCAAAATCGCATTGAATCGTAGGCCCGCACGTTGGGGGTGACGAGCATCACCAGGTCGTAAAGCCACTTCATGGATACCGTCATGCAGTAAAATGGAAATAATAGAATGTTCGATGAAGGAAAATTCTACAAAGATGAAGCTCAGAATTCATAAGATATCGATCCATGGCGATGACATCCTATGTATATTCTAAAGGATTGCTGGTTCTGGAAATTTGACCATCTCTGGACAACTGGACAGTTCAAGACAAATTTTGGATGATGCTACACAAACCTCATAGGCGATCCAAAACGCGTCCAGTTCATGTGCCCGGAGGACATTAATTAAATGACTTAGGGAATTGAATGGAAGAGGGATTGATCGTCCCGCAACATGCCTCGAATTAGTTTTCACAGACCATATCACAAAATTGAATTCCGCCATTCAACGCCATGTCATTAGCTAAAATTTCAAAATAATTATAAGAAAATGAATTTTCATTTCAATTAAGGATTTAAATGCAGCATAGGCAAGGGAAATATAATGATCAGGACGAAAGGAAGAAGACGCGGAGGTTTTATGATGAAGGAAAAATGAATTGGAGATGATGAACAGGACCATAGTGAGTTTGTGCTGGATGGAGTTGCTGAGTTCAATGGATTCTTCCTTGTCCGATCCATGGCGAACAAGGATGAGTCATTCAATATCAGGAGATTTTTAATCATTTTACTAAGGGTTGGGAGAATTCACTTATTAACAAAGGAAATGGGCATAGCGTGTTTTGAAGAGGCAATGGGAGATGAGAGGGAAGAAATACGTACGCCAACGGACTTTTAATCAGATCAAGGGGAAGGGGGAAAGAATCCGGAAGTAGGGGAGATGGATATCTTGATGGGAAGGGGGTGTGTCAAGGTCGACCACTTCAACCTTCCTCCTTTCTCTCCCATATTTTCGATGACATTCGACTCTTTATCTGATCAGGTCTGCACTAGAGAAGGTAGCGGTCAAGGGAGCGGAAGTGTGCTAACTTTCCATTCAGGAACCGGAACAAGGTTCTAAATGTTGGGAATATGTTTGAGTGTGAGGAATTTTGGTGAAATTTCAATGACTTTTCGTGAAATTATACATTGTTCCCAGGAAGACGGTAGGTGATGAGATCCATGTCCTTGATCCTGAAAGGCTTTCACCTACCACCAATCCACGCACCATCTCTGGAGGGGACGACGAACTGAGGACTGTTGTGGTGGCATTAACTCTGGAGTGTATGAGGAACTGATGACCACGTCGCGGCCACCATCGCATGTGGCATCGGTAACCTTGCCCATGTGCACAGTCGTCCCTGGAGGGAAGAATGAAGAATCTCATTTTTATTTCATTTATTTATTGCGTTAAGTGCGTTAAAATCCGTAATTGATACTGAAGCCCTTAGTATTTTCTGTGCAAATTTCCATATTTTCGCCTCACACTTATATTTTGAATTATCGAAGTAAATGAGTATCACTCTATTAAGCAGGAAGAGAACCCTTACGAAAATATCGAAAATATAGGATTCTATAGGAACATAAAGGAATCCTATAGGATCCTATATAACCAATAGGGTTCCCCATAAGGCCTATAGGTTCCCAACAAAACCTGTAGGTTTCCCTATAGGACCTATAGGGTTCCGTTAGAAGTTCTCTAGGCCACTAAATGGAAGTTTTGGGTTCTTGCATTTTTCAAAGGGCACAAAAGTGCCCTCCCCTTACCCAAGGAATCATCTCTCACAAGAGAGTTTTGTACGTCCCCAAATGTCTCGCCTTATTGTAGCAATCAATAAACTTCGACAGTTCCTTATTCGTCATCTCCATCTTCCAGATATAAGCATGGAGTCCCGTGAAGAAATATGCCCTTATTCCTTTTGAAAACCACGTACGAAACTAAGTAGACTATCCCAATGGAGTTTCAGTAAAGGGACGTGCTCGCAGGTTCTGTCTTTTATTTCCTTAGGTCGAGAGAAGAATACTACTTATTCCTACCGAAGGAAGTAGACGTGCAATCCAGCGACACATGTTGGGCGGGGCCATGAATTATGCAAACCCTGCAGTACTGGTATTAATAATGCATGTATCCCTACCATGGAAAAGCCCTTAATCGTTTTTTTATTTACACCGAAATGCTGCGCCATTATTAACCCCGGTCGCCTGTTCCGTCATAATGCCTGGGTTTCGAAACCCAAAATATCCTCCCTGAATCCTATAGGTCAGGAGACCTATAAGACCCGATAGGGATCCTATAGATTTTTCGTGTTTCAAAAACCTATAGGAAAGTCTATAGGTTTCCTATAAGAAATAACTATAGGTTTCCAATGGACATATCCATTAAAGGATCGGAGTGTCTGTTGTGCAAACATTTCAAAATTCTTCCAGGACAATAGAGGAGATGATTAGACCCCCCTCCAAATCCCCATCTCCGGAACTGAGTAATTTCGTACCTATTAGCATTTATTTCTTGCGGAAGAAATTAAAATAGAGACAAGTAATGACGTACCCGGAGACTCTGTGTTGTGACAACAGTGTTGCTCACTGTTGCTAAAGTGTGAGTTGCAGCAGGAGCATTTTTCCATTGTGGAACAAAATGCCTCCTCCCTACATCAAAATGTACAGCCTGACAATGCTCGCTGNTAAAATGGAAATAATAGAATGTTCGATGAAGGAAAATTCTACAAAGATGAAGCTCAGAATTCATAAGATATCGATCCATGGCGATGACATCCTATGTATATTCTAAAGGATTGCTGGTTCTGGAAATTTGACCATCTCTGGACAACTGGACAGTTCAAGACAAATTTTGGATGATGCTACACAAACCTCATAGGCGATCCAAAACGCGTCCAGTTCATGTGCCCGGAGGACATTAATTAAATGACTTAGGGAATTGAATGGAAGAGGGATTGATCGTCCCGCAACATGCCTCGAATTAGTTTTCACAGACCATATCACAAAATTGAATTCCGCCATTCAACGCCATGTCATTAGCTAAAATTTCAAAATAATTATAAGAAAATGAATTTTCATTTCAATTAAGGATTTAAATGCAGCATAGGCAAGGGAAATATAATGATCAGGACGAAAGGAAGAAGACGCGGAGGTTTTATGATGAAGGAAAAATGAATTGGAGATGATGAACAGGACCATAGTGAGTTTGTGCTGGATGGAGTTGCTGAGTTCAATGGATTCTTCCTTGTCCGATCCATGGCGAACAAGGATGAGTCATTCAATATCAGGAGATTTTTAATCATTTTACTAAGGGTTGGGAGAATTCACTTATTAACAAAGGAAATGGGCATAGCGTGTTTTGAAGAGGCAATGGGAGATGAGAGGGAAGAAATACGTACGCCAACGGACTTTTAATCAGATCAAGGGGAAGGGGGAAAGAATCCGGAAGTAGGGGAGATGGATATCTTGATGGGAAGGGGGTGTGTCAAGGTCGACCACTTCATGGAAGGAGGAAAGAGAGGGTATAAAAGCTACTGTAAGCTGAGAAATAGACTAGTCCAGACGTGATCTCTTCCATCGCCAGTTCCCTCGCCTTCACACGATTGAAAGGTAAGTCCTTGGCCTTGTTCATTCTAAATGTTGGGAATATCTTTGAGTGTGAGGAATTTTGGTGAAATTTCAATGACTTTTCGTGAAATTATACATTGTTCCCAGGAAGACGGTAGGTGCTGACATCCATGTCCTTGATCCTGAAAGGCTTTCACCTACCACCAATCCACGCACCATCTCTGGAGGGGACGACGAACTGAGGACTGTTGTGGTGGCATTAACTCTGGAGTGTATGAGGAACTGAGGACCACGTCGCGGCCACCATCGCATGTGGCATCGGTAACCTTGCCCATGTGCACAGTCGTCCCTGGAGGGAAGAATGAAGAATCTCATTTTTATTTCATTTATTATTTGCGTTAAGTGCGTTAAAATCCGTAATTGATACTGAAGCCCTTATTATTTTCAGTGCAAATTTCCATATTTTCGCCTCACACTTATATTTTGAATTATCGAAGTAAATGAGTATCACTCTATTAAGCAGGAAGAGAACCCATACGAAAATGTCGAAAATATAGGATCCTATAGGAACATAAAGGAATCCTATAGAACCAATAGGGTTCCCCATAAGGCCTATAGGTTCCCAATAAAACCTGTAGGTTTCCCTATAGGACCTATAGGGTTCCCTATAGGTATTATACGGAACCCTATAGGGTTCCGTTAGAAGTTCTCTACGCCACTAAATGGAAGTTTTGGGTTCTTGCATTTTTCAAAGGGCACAAAAGTGCCCTCCCCTTACCCAAGGAATCATCTCTCACAAAAGAGTTTTGTACGTCCCCAAATGTCTCGCCTTGCCTTATTGTAGCAATCAAACTTCGACAGTTCCTTATTCGTCATCTCCATCTTACAGATATAAGCATGGAGTCCCGTGAAGAAATATGTCATTCCTTTTGAAAACCACGTACGAAACTGAGTAGACTATCCAAATGGATATTCAGTGAAGAGACGTGCTCGCAGGTTCTGTTTTCTATTTCCTTAGGTCGAGAGAAGAATACTACTTCTTACCGAAGGAAGTAGACGTGCAATCCAGCGACACATGTGGTGCGGGGCCATAAATTATGCAAACCCTGCAATACTGGTATTAATAATGCATGGAAAAGCCACGGAAAAGCCCCTAATAGATTTTTGATTTACACCAAAATGCTGTGCCAATATTAACCGCGGTCGCCTTTCCCGTCGTAATGCCTGGGTTTCGAAACCCAAAATATCCTCCCTGAATCCTATAGGTCAGGAGACCTATAAGACCCTATAGGGATCCTAGAGATTTTTCGTGTTTCAAAAACCTATAGGAAAGTCTATAGGTTTCCAATGGGCATATCCGTAAGGTAAAGGATCGGAGTGTCTGTTGTGCAAATATTTCAAAATTCTTCCAGGTCAATAGAGGAGATGATTAGACCCCCCTCCAAATCCCCATCTCCGGAACTGAGTAATTTCGTACCTATTAGCATTTATTTCTTGCGGAAGAAATTAAAATAGAGACAAGTAATGAAGTACCCGGAGACTCTGAAAGTGTTGCTCACTGTTGCTAAAGTGTGAGTTGCAGCAGGAGCATTTTTCCGTTGTGAAACAAAATGCCTCCTCCCTACATCAAAATGTACAGCCTGACAATGCTCGCTGTGACAAACAACTGTAATGATTGAGATGACATCTCGAGTTCCGTGGTGTAATGGTAGCACACTTGACCGGCAAGCAATACGCCCGGGTTCAATTCCCGGCCGCCCCCCGGCTTTCGACACCTGAGTGCTGCGTTCCTTGCATCAAGTTCCTCAGCAGGCAGCATGGCCCTCCTATTCCTGAGCTCAGCATTCGCTGCCTCTTGCTGTTCAGCCTNGGGGGAAAGAATCCGGAAGTAGGGGAGATGGATATCTTGATGGGAAGGGGGTGTGTCAAGGTCGACCACTTCATGGAAGGAGGAAAGAGAGGGTATAAAAGCTACTGTAAGCTGAGAAATAGACTAGTCCAGACGTGATCTCTTCCATCGCCAGTTCCCTCGCCTTCACACGATTGAAAGGTAAGTCCTTGGCCTTGTTCGTTCTAAATGTTGGGAATATGTTTGAGTGTGAGGAATTTTGGTGAAATTTCAATGACTTTTCGTGAAATTATACATTGTTCCCAGGAAGACGGTAGGTGATGAGATCCATGTCCTTGATCCTGAAAGGCTTTCACCTACCACCAATCCACGCACCATCTCTGGAGGGGACGACGAACTGAGGACTGTTGTGGTGGCATTAACTCTGGAGTGTATGAGGAACTGATGACCACGTCGCGGCCACCATCGCATGTGGCATCGGTAACCTTGCCCATGTGCACAGTCGTCCCTGGAGGGAAGAATGAAGAATCTCATTTTTATTTCATTTATTTATTGCGTTAAGTGCGTTAAAATCCGTAATTGATACTGAAGCCCTTAGTATTTTCTGTGCAAATTTCCATATTTTCGCCTCACACTTATATTTTGAATTATCGAAGTAAATGAGTATCACTCTATTAAGCAGGAAGAGAACCCTTACGAAAATATCGAAAATATAGGATTCTATAGGAACATAAAGGAATCCTATAGGATCCTATATAACCAATAGGGTTCCCCATAAGGCCTATAGGTTCCCAACAAAACCTGTAGGTTTCCCTATAGGACCTATAGGGTTCCGTTAGAAGTTCTCTAGGCCACTAAATGGAAGTTTTGGGTTCTTGCATTTTTCAAAGGGCACAAAAGTGCCCTCCCCTTACCCAAGGAATCATCTCTCACAAGAGAGTTTTGTACGTCCCCAAATGTCTCGCCTTATTGTAGCAATCAATAAACTTCGACAGTTCCTTATTCGTCATCTCCATCTTCCAGATATAAGCATGGAGTCCCGTGAAGAAATATGTCCTTATTCCTTTTGAAAACCACGTACGAAACTGAGTAGACTATCCGAGTGGATATTCAGTGAAGAGACGTGCTCGCAGGTTCTGTTTTCTATTTCCTTAGGTCGAGAGAAGAATACTACTTCTTCCTACCGAAGGAAGTAGACGTGCAATCCAGCGACACATGTGGGGCGGGGCCATAAATTATGCAAACCCTGCAGTACTGGTATTAATAATGCATGTCTCTCTACCATGGAAAAGCCCCTAATCGGTTTTTGATTTACACCAAAATGCTGTGCCAATATTAACCGCGGTCGCCTTTCCCGTCGTAATGCCTGGGTTTCGAAACCCAAAATATCCTCCCTGAATCCTATAGGTCAGGAGACCTATAAGACCCGATAGGGATCCTATAGATTTTTCGTGTTTCAAAAACCTATAGGAAAGTCTATAGGTTTCCTATAAGAAATAACTATAGGTTTCCAATGGACATATCCATTAAAGGATCGGAGTGTCTGTTGTGCAAACATTTCAAAATTCTTCCAGGACAATAGAGGAGATGATTAGACCCCCCTCCAAATCCCCATCTCCGGAACTGAGTAATTTCGTACCTATTAGCATTTATTTCTTGCGGAAGAAATTAAAATAGAGACAAGTAATGACGTACCCGGAGACTCTGTGTTGTGACAACAGTGTTGCTCACTGTTGCTAAAGTGTGAGTTGCAGCAGGAGCATTTTTCCATTGTGGAACAAAATGCCTCCTCCCTACATCAAAATGTACAGCCTGACAATGCTCGCTGTGACAAGCAACTGTAATGATTGAGATGACATGGAGAGGCATAACATCTCGAGTTCCGTGGTGTAATGGTAGCACTCTTGACCGGCAAGCAAGACGCCCGGGTTCAATTCCCGGCCGCCCCCCGGCTTTCGACACCTGAGTGCTGCGTTCCTTGCATCAAGTTCCTCAGCAGGCAGCATGGCCCTCCTATTCCTGAGCTCAGCATTCACTGCCTCTTGCTGTTCAGCCTTACGCTCCCAACGTGCAACAGGGTACTGTTCATCAGTCAGTATGGCTAGCACCTCCTAAAGCACCGATTTAGACACTTCGCACTGCAACTGCAGTGACAAACGTTGTTTCCGCGCCAGCACCAAGTTTATCTGCAGCGACTGCCTCATCGCCGTCCTGTGGGACCTCTTTCAACATTTTTTTTATCACGTTCAACCTCACCTTGCAAAAAGCGCCACAATTTTGATGGGAGGAGCGGCCCGTTGCACGACGTATGAAACAAGAACTTACGTTATTATTTTTGATTTCATCAATCATGAGAACTCAAATAAATTGGCCATGATATGAAACGCAAGCAGAAAACTATTGCATGGAAGTGATGTCCCGAACCGCCATGCCTGACCTAACGGAAAAAAGAATAAAAGAAAAAACACTTCAGCAATGAATGTATTAAAACGGAGAACTTGCAGTCGATCAGTGAAAACGAGACACGCATTCAGTTAGAAGCACTTTTTGATTGGCACAGCTAAGTATGAAGCCTATGGCTCAGACTGAAATAGAGCGATGGCCCTGGCGCTAAAGGGGTTGGATGGCCCAGCCTATGGCCTAGAATAGCATAGCCTCAAGGACATGGCGCTTTGAGGGGTGGATGGCCTAGCCTATGGCCTGAAGTGACATAGTGTTGTAGGCCTCGCGCCCTGGGGTGACAACCACCACAGATCTCGGGCTCTTCGAATTGAAGTATGTTAACGGCCTGCAGCCGCTATGCTGGCCGTCTAATCGGTGGAAATTTGAATCGTCTATTGCGTGCTTAACGTCTCCTTGACAATTCTGTGTTCATCGCATTACCCATTCGGAACTGAACCGCATCATAACATTTATATACATATAGTTTACAGTACACAGGTATATTCTGCTCCTAAACACCATCATGATATTCGAGCTGATTGTCACAATCGCCATTGTGAACGCCTCGGTTTAGCACGTTTTCATGAGACTCAAGACGACATTGCTGATTTCGAATTCCCAACACATTCAACACTCTTGCATCACCGATTATCTCATCGGCTATTAGCTTTAGCGTATGGGACAAACACCAATGATTCTGAAACAGTACGGACCGTTTCCAAGAAAATTTTCGACGGCATAGAAGGAAGTTAGTGCATGTACGGCACAATGCTAACGACTAATTCCTGAAAATGCCAACCTTGCATCAAGTTGCTTAGCAGGCTGCACGGCTCTCCTATTCCGAAACGCAGCATTCGCTGCCTCCTGCTGTTCAGCAGTCTGAGCGGCCCTAAGCTCCCAGGGTACATGTGCTTGCTGTTTATCACCGATCCCCTAACCATTACGGTTAGCACCGATTTAGGCACTTCGTACCGCAACTGCCGTGGCAACCGTTTTTTTACCAGCAACAACTGCCTCATCGCTGTCCTGTGGGACCTCTTTCAACATTTTTTAATTTCATGTTCAACCACAGATCGCAAATATCGCCACCATTTTGATGGGAAGAGCGGCCCGTTTGCGTGACGTATGAAACAGAGAACTTACGTTATTATTTTGATTTCATCAATCGTGAGAACTCAAATCGGCCATGACATGAAACGTAAGCAGAAAAATATTACATGGAAGCGATGTCCCGAACCGCCACGCCTGACCTAACAGAAAAAAAATAAAACGTGACATGCATTCAGTTCTTACCACCCTCTGATTGACACAATTAAGTATGAAGCCTATGGCTCAGACTGATATAGCTCGATGGACCTGGCGCTAAAAGCGATGGATGGCCAAGCTTATGGCCTAGAATAACATAGCCTGAAGAACCTGGCGCTTTGAGAGGTGCATGGCCTACCCTTTAGCTTGAAGTGACAGTCTTGTAGGCCCCGCGCGCTGGTGTGACAACCGCCACCACCACAAATCTCGGGCTCTTCGAATTAAAGTATAAGATTAGATTATAGAGATATCTTTCGGGCCTTCTCGCATCGTTAGCAGGTGAAAAAGTTTTTCCTCAAATATTTTAAGTTACTTTCAGCTCTCGGAATTCATGCTCTCTGAAAACTCAATTGTCCAGATCCATTTCGTATGCCGTGAGGAAAGCGTTCAGATGACTTATGGAAATGATTAAAATTAATGAGGGATCGATCCTCCAACGACATGCCCCAAGTTAGTTTCCATATATCATATATTTCCGTATTTCCATATATCATACCATCACTTTTCATGCCAGCGTATTAATGAAATATACGGACATGGAAACGGGATATTTACGACACGACCGGCGAGATCTTTGCAATCCAGGGATAAACATTTCTGTATCCAGAAAGGATCCCGAAGTTTTCATACTCTGGAGTTACTCTCCGCGCGGAGGAACACGGGAAGTGTTGTACGTGGGTTTTCCCGCGTGTAAGTTCCTATCGAGGTTTGAACATTCCTTTGTTTTGGGGGGGGGGGGGGGGGGGGGGGGGCGATTCCTGATAACTNGGGGGGGGGGGGGGGGGGGGGGACGAACGTACAACGACTCTCCCGTTCTCAAGAACGGATCCGACAGTCGCTATGGCCGGAGAGAACATGCGAGCTGGAGAGCGTGAGAAGGGCACTCTAACCGGCGGAGTGTCTTCTATTAACTGTTTCTCGGGAATTCCCGAGCTCAGTCAGCAGCCTTAATACTCAGCTCAACGCAACGATATAATCAACAGCCCCTCTCTAACGTTCTCGTCGAGGATGACCTCTAGAAGTCTTCCACGAACTTCGGGTCGGTCTAGGCGAACTACTTGATTTCGTCCGGCCTGCAAAGTCCTCTTTAACAGTTGTTCTTAGAAAGTGTAGACTCTTTCAACCTTATTTCAACCTCTCATTAAACATACAGGAATTCGTGTTGGTTGGCCAAGTTTTTATATGCCTCCTATTCCCCCTGGAGACGAGTGAGCTGTGATTTGACCCCCCCCCCCCTCGAGGTGACGGATAACGTAGGCGATGCCGCCGCAATCTCCGGAACTGAGGAGTTCCGTTGAGTGGAAGGTGAACGCGTTCCACGTGATTATTCTCATGGAACTGCCTCTCGGCTTACCTTTAAGCCATCGTTTCACCTAATTTGAACAAGAATTAGGATCACATTTAGTTTCTTGCGGACAAAAATAGGACAAGCAAGGAAGCGGCACTCATTGTTTTAGGTGTTCGCCGCGCCGCTTCCATCACAAAACAACCTGCTTCGTTTCGCGATACAAAATCTATTTTGTATCACGATCCGTTCCAGATTCTTAGATATCTGCGCGAGTGTTTTCCTTTTCGAGAGAACAGGTATAGCCGTTTTGCCTTTTTGTGCTTCCCGATGACGGGCCGGCTTTGTCATTACTATTTTTAAAATTCACATACACTGCATCCAGCTTGCATCTTGCAATGTAAAATTCGCTATCAACTCTATGTAAAGCAGTTGGTGGTAGATCTCTTCTTCTGATGTATGTTGATTGAAGGAGAAATGGCATCCACTCCACTCGTCCAAAAGGAAAAAAAATCTCGCCAGAGTGCAAGTTAATGTCAGAAATAATCCCACTCGAAAATAATTCCGGAAATATTATTTAAAGCAGAATCTTTTCCTTGAAGGTTCTTTAATGGGATGTTGTTCTGCATAATCCTGTCGGGGATCACCTTCTCGAAAGTCTGTGGGATATGATCAGGAACCACATGAAATCACATAGACAGTCATTCCATGATACCACTGAAAACGCTACTACTTTGGCGACATTTTGCACGATCAGCAGGAATCTTAGTTATCCGAAAAATAAAGATTGATGACAACCACACACATATGTTGGCTGGCGTATAGCCCACATTTAGCGGTTGGGAGCAATTTGGTTGGGTCAACATGCCAAGCAGATTAGAAAATCTTGTGAAGGGGGGAGGTGTTCCCAGGGATGAATGTGAAGAAGTGAGGGAGTCTGCATTTTTTTGTTTCCATTTTAATGCGACAGAGAGAGGTGGTGATTGAGATGATGAGGGCGTTGTGTTACGGATGGTGAGTTGTGAGAAAGGGTAGTCTCACGTGGAGGGGAGGGGCTGGGAAGGGGGGCAGGGGGGAGTTAATTTTTTCCCATTTTAATGAGAGAGAGAGAGAGGTGGTGATGGAGATGATGAGGGCATTGGGTTACGGATGGTGAGTGAGAAAGGGTAGTCTCACGTGGAGGGGAGGGGCTGGGAAGGGGGGCAGGGGGGAGTTAAAGTGCAACTCTTTCCGAGGCGTTCAAGAATTTTATGGAAAGGATAGGTTTTTCTATGTTTGAAGCGACCAATGGTAAATTTTTTATTTAATTTTGAGGGTATTTCCTTAATGTCTCCTGGCCTTTTAGGGTCGTTGAAGTAGCTAAGTGCCAATTCAGAGGCGTGTTGCGGAAGAGGTGTTAGTTCGCTAATTCGATAAATATAGGAGTTAGAATAATAAGTAGGAAGTCGAAAGGCATATCTGATTGCAGCCCGTTCGATTCTTTCGAGCGGGTTGAGGACCGCCTCGGGGCAGTTAGCCCAGGCAGCAATGGCGTATGTTAGTACAAGGCGAAGGTAGGTGCAATAGAGTTTTAGGATTACATGGTGTTCGCACCTATTGGCTCCAGAGAGGATTTTTAGGCAGTTAAATTTCCTAGTAGCTATGGCGCGGATTACATCTACATGATCATTCCATTTAAAATTGCTGGAGAAATGTATTCCAAGAAAACGGGTCGAGCGAGACTGAGAGGGATGATGTTCCTGTTCATGCTAATGTTTGTGGGGAGAGAACAAGTGGGGAGAATTCACTTTTTAACAAAGGAAATGGGACCAGCGTGCTTTGAAGAGGCAATGGGAGATAAGAGGGAAGAAATTCGTTCGCCAACGGACTCCTAATCAGATCAAAGGGGAAGGGGGAGAGGAAGCAGGAAGTAGGGGAGATGGATATCTGGGTGGGAAGGGGGTGTGTCAAGGTCGACCACTCCATGGAGGGAGGAAAAAGAGGGTATAAAAGCTGCTGTAAGCTGAGGAGTAGAGTAGTCTAGACGTGATCTTCTCTATCACCAGTTCCCTCGCCTTCATCACGACTGAAAGGTAAGTCCTTGGCCTTGTTCATTCTAAATGTCGGGAATATGTTTGAATGTGAGGAATTTTGGTGAATTTTCAATGACTTTTCGTGAAATTATAAAATGTTCCCAGGAAGACGGGAGGTGACGAGAACCATGTCCTTGAGAGGCTCTCTCTACCACCAATCCACGCACCATCTCTGGAGGGGACGACGAACTGAGGACTGTTGTGGTGGCCCTATCTCTGGAGTGGATGAGGAACTGAGGACCACATCGCAGCCACCATCGCAGGTGGCATCGGGAACCTTACCCGTGTGCTCAGTCGTCCCTGGAGGGAAGAAGCAAGGCGTACAACGACTTTCCCATTCTCAAGAACGGATCCGACAGTCGCAAAGGCCGGAGAGAACATGCGAGCTCGAGAGCGTGAGATGGGCACTCTAACCGGCGTTTATAGAAGACACCCGTCTTCTATAAACTGTTTCTCGGGAATTCCCGAGTTCAGTCAGCAGCCTTAATACTCAGCGGCCCTCTCAACGATATAATCAGCAGCCCCTCTCTAACGTTCTCGAGGATGACCGCTGGAAGTCTTCCACGAACTTCGGGTCGGTCTAGGCCAGGGGTGTCAAACTCTCGGCCAACTACTTGATTTCGTCCGGCCTGCAATGTCCTCTTTGACAATTGTTCTTAGAAAGTATAGACGTTTTCAACCCTGCTAGAAATTGAAACTTTTGTGTAAGATTTGCTAAATGTGGATCCAACCACTCCTGAAGGGTTCCATGAAGCCGTCAGTTTAATCAAGTTTGAGATTTCAAGCGTGTCTTTTTTTTTTCTAAGCGGTTCATCTCGCAAGCCAGGCCCCCAGCATCCGATGACGTCATTTTGAGGCTCAGTTTCTCAGTGTTCTCATAGTTCGCTGTGTTCCACTCGCAGCTACGTGCCCAATAGTGACGTCATTCAACGACGTTGTCGTGCGTAGCCAACGCGTCTTTTTCGCCAGGAGCTGCTAGCGGCTGGAAAAAAAGACGCACCCATTTTGTCAGGGTCGCCGAAAGGAATTGTGAGGCCTGGAGCAATATTGACCTAAGGACCCCCTATCCACTTATTCATTCATCCCCCCCCCTGCTTCGGCACACTCAGTCAACTTTTCATTACTAACGAACGTCACGCTACTAAACAGTAATACGTACAGCATCTGGTGCGGGGCCCCGAGGAAAGAGACACGGGGTATATTGTCGCTTTTGTCCCCCCCCCCCCAATCTTTACGGTCGTAAACAGTCGGGAATGGGAATCCACGAGTTGAGTCAGCACTTGAACGATCTACACGGCAGCCGCTCTCTCTCCCGTTCCCGAGGACGAATCCAGCAGTCGCGAAGACTCAAAATGAAACTGCTAGCTCAAGAGGCAGAGTGAGACCCAAACCCGTGGAAGACATCCACGAACTCTGGGTCAGCCTAGGCTAAGCGTGTACCATTTTCGGATATTCACGATTTCAGTCTGTCTACTGTCTACTGAAATTCTACGAAGCTATCGCTCGGACATAGTACGTCTTGCTCATCCGCTTCTCCACCTCATCCTCCCCCGTTTCCTAAAGGTTAGGTTTCCCATACCAACGATACCGACTTTTAATGAGTGAAACTCATACATTATCAATCGCGACCCTGTGCGAAACGCACAGGGTCCGTAAAGTCCATCTCCACCACTATTCATGAAGGCCTGTGAATGAAAAACACGATAGAGAAACGAGATGGTTACAACGCGGCCGACATCGTCTTTCCGATCCAAGTAAAAGCGGTCGTGTTCCATACAGGTGGGACACCGCCGTTTTCTCTCCTTGTGAGAGTACCGATGAGGACGGGAATCCGATTGATGAAGGGGTCGGGATCCCAATAATTATATGGAAGGAGATCTCATTCCAGCGAATAAGTCATCTTTCCTCCTGGAATGAAAATGAACTCCAAGTGTAATACGCGGGCTATTTTACACGTCCCTAAGTTTGGAAGGGGTGCGAGGGTGCGCGTGGAATGCTTCTCTCTCTCATGTGTTGGTAATGAATGGAGAGAATTGACCGACCTTCTATGGATCGGTGGCGTAGTGGTAGCTCACTCGGCACGCAATCAGAAAGTGCCGATTTCGATTCCTTCCCGCTAAATTGTTTTCTGTCATCTTCTTTTGCCATCCGAACTTTTCCCTCACCGACCCCTCCGGCTATTACGCTCTCAAGACAGTCGCAACGGTCGGGAAAAAAAGTGCGAGCCCCGGAGAGGGAGACGTACACTTGACGGCATGCAGAAGGCGCCGCACATGGACTTGAGGACATACAGACGCCCAGGCATAATACGATTATTTACGAGGGTAAGTCTGAAAGTAAGGTTCCCTATTGGATTTTTTCGGAGGGCAGGTAATTACACCGAAGACAAAATACAGGAAATGTCCCCACATATGTTTTTTATTTACCCGCATAGTCGCCAGACTTGCTGAGACATTTGTCGTACAATAGATCAGCTTATTGAAGCCCTGCCGATAGATGGACGGAAACCTTACTTTCTGACTTACCCTCTTATATAAATTGACTGAACTCAATGTAGCGTTATTCATAGTTGAATTATTGACATATAATCAACCTCGATTCAATGGATTCTTTTGCGGTACAAAATCCCTTTTTTTTATCAACCCTTAATATTTTTTGTGAGTACTTCATCATGGTTCGTTAAATTGTTTAGACAATGGCCCATATACATTACGATCGTGAAAAATGCTTGATTTAGTGCAGATGAGAAAGTGGCTGCAATGACGCCTGACCTATCGCAGCAAACAGGCAAAAGGAAGAAAAATTCTCGGAAGCATCTAGCATGGTGGAATAGAAAGGTAAAATTAAGAAAAAGAGAGACACAATAAATGGCATATACATATAAATAGGTCAGGTGCAGTTTGGTGTAGTTGTTCATAAAAGAACCTAAGAATTTTTGTTGCGATGCATTGTTGCGAGATTTTGTCTTCGCAGTCTCTTCAGAAACC
>CAJPEV010000743.1:35977-96699 GCA_905338385.1 Darwinula stevensoni | reverse complement strand
AAGAGGGCAAACGTATGAGGTTGAAACGTTGTGGGCATGTAGTTCACTGAGGATAGTGAGTCAGTCAGTCAGTTAGCCACGATCGTCTATATATATTAGATGGAGGGGAGGAGAGAGTTTTTCCTGAAACATTTCGATGAAGCAAAACTGGCGCACATTGAAAATAATACTGTGGAATGCAACGTTTTCGCTTATTATCGCAATGCCTGCACTCATTTCCAAACTCAAAAGAAGTATGGCAAGCGGTTTCTTCATGAACTCAAGTTGGAGACTAACCTTGACAACAAGTTCCTCATCCTTGTGGATTCCTTCTGAGTCCCCAAATCCAGGCGTGTCAATGACTGTCAGTGTGTATGGGATACTCATACCTTCCTGCCAATTAAAAGAATAAGCTGAAATCCACTTAGTGTGACTAAGAGCCTTTTTTGCCGCATCCGAGCCCGCCTCTTCCGTGATGAGCTTGAATCGAAAGCCATCCTCCCACTTAATGCTGTAGATGTGGTTTGCAAGTCCATTGATGAATGTCGTCTTTCCTGTGGGACAAAGGTGAATGATCCTGGGTTGCTCATCCAAAGCATATATTTCCCGTGGGACTAGATGCGGCCTAGGTTGAAAGTACAATTAAATCATTTCATAGGGTTCTTTACTTTTCACGATTTACGGTATTAAGCACTGTATTAGTAAATTGGTAAGATTCTCTCGTTCCATCTGATTAACGAACATTCCAAGCTTACCGTACCTTCATTTGTTCCTTGGCGTTCTGATTATGATTGTGACATAAGACCCATCACTCTAATCCAGAGGTCGGGACCCTTTTTGATCATGTGAGGCATATTAAGATTGAGCCAAGTGCTTGTGAGCGAAAGATTTTTTAGAACATAATATTTTCCAGAAATTGTTAAATATATATGCATTCTTTGAGGCAAGAGAAAAATAAGGAACCACCATGATTTTCAGCCATGATTCAATGAGCCATACTTTTCTGCTCGTGAGCCATAGGATCCCGACCCCTGCTCTAATCTATCTTAGGGGCAGCAGGAGTTTCAGTGACGAGAAAAGGCAAACTGCAGGTACCTGCTCCAGTCTGTCCGACGAGAATGATAGTCCTCTCGTCTCGTTTTGATCGGAGGCGTGGCCCTATGTCGTATTTCGCTATTCCTATTTCATCATTCTTTATTACATCGGACTTCCATAACCGGTAGATGTCTGGTTTCCCGTTTACCCCCTTCTCCACCAAGTCCGCGGCTGCCTTCATCTTCTTGAGCTGGTTGATCTGAAAGGCAGGGTTAATTAGTAAGCTTTGCTTCCTGCAGAAAACCAATATTTACTGAGGAAGAATCTTAAGAGCATTATTAAGCAGATTCTAAGTTGTAATCAGGGCTATAAGGGGTGGCAAGGAAGGCCACCCTTTCTCGGGTGAACCGGGAAAGGATAACGAAGGAATGTAAAACTGAGCATGTCAGAAGAGGGAAATAACGTGAAGAAGTGACTTAAATGACCCCAAAAACGACCTAAGACTTGTAGGCTCCGTCTCCCAACTCTAAAATGTTCAGAATCCTTCCTCCTCAATCAAATCGATCAGTTTAGAGCATGTTGCAAAAACAGATCCACGGCAGACGTCCTAGGTACCTTCCTGCGTGCTTCGTAACATCGACTCTAAGAATCAGAAAATAACGTATCCAGCTAGACCATTTATCAGCCAGTAATTCTTAACGTCTACAGGGTTTAATCTTTTGGCATGGAAAATAATTTAAAAAGCAAAATATTACAGGTGTGTAGTACTTTGCAAGCTCAGGAAACAATGATAACAAATGCAATGAAAGCTCCCAACAAATTAGCAACATTTGTTACATCTTGTTACAAGATGTAACAAATCTACATTTGTTACATCTTAGCCATTGGGGATTCGATTTTGACCAATTTCAAACTGCATTGAATCAAACGCCCACATTTTAAGCCAGTATCCATGAAGATGTTAAATCGGATTCAAATGTTGCAGTACATGATACATGATCGAGTCCCATTCTGACTCATGAAGCTAATTTATATCTATATCACAGGCATCTCCCTTTTTTGTATTCGGAAAAAGAACAATCCACCAAGCTATCGTACATTACTGGTGTCCCCCAAAGCGACATTGTATCACATTTATTTTCGGGAACAAAACCTTTTTATGCTATACTTTTCCCTTCTCCACCCTCCTCAAGTTTGTACATGACATGTCTTTTCTTTTCATCATTCGAAATTAAACTAATCACAAAATGCACCAAAAAATAATTCAATTGCCTCTACTCTGTCTTTCATTTGAAGTATCTCATCCTGAACCCAGAAGTCCAACCAAAAAATATTGCATTTTATGGGAGAGATTTTACTGAAGACTCTTTTTGTCCCCGTCTCAAAGGATGTCACTATGATTGGCAGTTCGATCACAAGGGTAAAAGAAAAAACCAAGGCATTACAATCAGGATGGCCACTCTGGATGTCAAATGACGATAAATTGCTGTGATTCTGCTTCTCAAACTGATGAACGTGGCATGTGGGATATGCAAAAAGGAAGGAAATGGATCATGGGATCAGCATAACGCTTTTGAACGGAGAAAACCAACATCTCTTTTTCATGAAATCAGAAGATATGGAGGGAAATATAGAGTGAGAAAAGCGATTTATTGGTGTGAGATAGGGCTCACCATGTCTTCCGAAGGAATGTGGTCAAAAAGAAAGTTCACTTGAGAATCCAATTTGGCAAGGGTATTCACGTCGATATTCAAGTCACCAGGGACTTCTTGGATTTCAACGCGTCCCTCCTCTTGCATTGCATGCCAAACTTGCTGATTATCTGGTAAGCAATCAATGATGATGAGAGTCGTTCTGGCTCTAGACAAGCTCTCCAAGAGCCATGAATCTTCTACGTTCACCATAACGGAAACATTGGATTCACATCCTCGAAAATCCTAGGGGGCAAAAAAATGGAGCCTTCGTACATGCCCTTTGAATTCGGACTCCAGAAAAGACATCAGCTTTTCGTCTGTGACCAGCACGTGAAATGATTCGTCACTTTCGATTGCCAGAGCATAGCGGAAGCAAAGGAATGCACCCAAATATGGCATGCAATGTTCTTGCCCCTTACACCTATAACTCAAATGTTGGCCATGGCAATTGTATGTCACGCTGATGTACTTCGGCTTGGGACCATGAACGAATGCCCCGGGACGGGAGGCCGTCGGGAGACTTTTAACTTCCAGTCGCAAAGGGTTGCGCGTCTTATTTCCCCAGATGTGATTCAGAACCAATGAGCTTGAAAAGCATGGAAGATGGCTTTTGGGAACTTTGATTACTTCAACCGCTGACTGCTTCATAAAAAAGGATGCAAGATTTTCCATGGAGATTTTTCGACCACTTTTTGAATGACACTGAAAAACGACCGTTAGGAGAAGTTGTTTTTCTCTGCGGTCAGTCAAGTCCTTCAGAGTCAGCGTCCAATTATCTATCTCTTCTTCGGTGTTACCGGCTTGAATGGTATAATCATCCACATAAATATGGATGGTTGAACATTGACGCTTCCATAGCACCCTCTCCACTCCATTGTAGTTCATGATATCCTTGGGGGATAATGCTACCATTCGCTCTATGTCAAAAACACTCGGATAGTCCTCCAGATAACCACGTGCGACTTCCTGACTCAGAGCGCTTCCCATATGGAGCAGGATACCATACTGATCTTTCCCTTCATTTCTAAGACGAGCAAGATCCCTCATTCTTTCAAGCAATATGGTGCTTTTTCCTGACGAAGGAGGTCCGAAAATAACTGTCAGGCGGGGGGGATTCTCAGCAAGAGAAATATATTCCTCAAGATTTCTAGGCAAATCCTTTAATTTCTGGAGGGGCGGAATCATAGGACAACGTGATGGTTCATCCAGTTGTGCCATTTTTCCTTCCTCTTCCCTCATCCATGCAATTTCCAACTTCTCTGTAAGTCCTTTCTCATTTTCAAGGGCATTTATGGACGGTCTTTTCTCTTTCGATTTATCCGGCATAAAGGCCACGATCTGCGAATACTTTCCTGTTTTCAGAGTTTCGTGCTCCATGACGATAATAATATTTTTGTGGCATGATGATATCAGGCGGGTATAATTTTTCCATTGACAGTTTGGCAGGTCCAGCATTAAAATGGTGTGGTTCCCATGATACCCTAGAATTTGATCCCCTGTCACTATGACAATGCAGGAGGATGGTGTACCACGGAACTTTCCGCCTGCGTCAATATATGTAGCTTCGATGTTGTACACAAATTTAAGGGTATTTACTAAACGGTTTCTTCTATTGATCACATCTACCACAACATATAGGGGATTTCTTGGTGCGAATGTATATTTCTGAGAAAGTGTCTGTATAGCCTGGGACGATCGAACAGCCTCACATATTGACTCATTCTTGCAGGTATCATGAATCGAGGTGCATGAGGTAATTGGCAACAAGATTGGAAACAATTCTTTCTTAGCTTGACCAATCTCTATATCACGAAGGGTAGGTTCCTCACAGACAAAAATCCGTCGTGCATAGTCCCCAAGTGCCAAGAATAAGTCCGTTACATGACGTGTGTTCCTTTTCACGATATTCAATACTTTCATTTGAACGCCCGCTATCCGGATGTCACGCAGATTGATGTCTCTGGTGTAGGTGGCATCATTCGGGCGAAATATTAAGGTAAGACTTCGTACTCGCTCCTGAAGGCTAGAGATCCACTTCCAATGTGTAGATAGACTCTCAGCATCTAGGCGACCTTGCAATCCCAGTGTCAGAGGAACTTCATCAATTAGAATATGTCTCCCATGGCCTTTCATTTCAAGGAAATTTACAATACCCTCAGGAGTTTCCGAAATGTTCTCCTTTTCTCCATCTATTACAGATACATTCTTCATACCTGCAGGAGTGTCAAAAATACCCAATATATGATATCATATCCGAGTAAGCCTCTCGCTGAGTTTCCCACCTACTTGTTTCCTATTTGAACAGCTGATCTGCATTCACTACTTCATTTTCACGGTGTCATCACTACTACCACCCTAGTAGCACATAGCATTGAAACAACATTAATTCAACGTTGATTCAACATCCGGACTTTGAACAAACATTGAATCGATGTTGATTCAATGTTAAGTGCTACTAGGGCAGGGGCGAAATATTAGTAAACGGGATTATTTGCGGAGAAAAACCTAGAGCTCAGGCTCGAAGTGCGCGAAGCACATCATCATGGGTTGCATGCTTTGAACACTGAAAATGAAAATGAAATAAATTGCACACCGTCAAAAATCACAACTATTGCTAAAATTATCATGCTAATTTTGAGAATTGATAGGCAAGGGAAAACAAGTAGCTTTTGAAACATTGAAAAACAAGGTAATGTGAATGAGGAAAGCCATATTTCATCTTTCCATTCTGTTCGAAGCAATTGTAAATGTTACTTGAATATTCAAATTTCGCCGATTTAAAAAAGAAATTTGAACAACTTGTACATCCTATTTTTTTTTTAACTAGAGATTTCAACTTCATGATCCATTAGTCCATTAGTCCACAAGCTTCATTAACACGTTTGATAAGGTGGTTTTCATCCTGAATGGCCTTAGCATATATGTGTTTACACAATCATTCAAAACACAATAATCAAAAGAATTGAGGTCGGGTGAATTTGAGAGCCATATGACAGGTTGAACGAAGTCAGAGATTCTTGGACAATTGCGTTCCGGAACGGTAGTTCATTATGTTAAGAAAAAATGTGTCAACAAGTGTATATTGAGGCCATTTTGGATTTAAAAAAAAAAACCGCCTCATCGAGCGTGTCAATGAAGCTTGGCAATTCCTGGATCAAACTGAAATAAACAAGACGATTGATCTGTTTTGGTTGCGATTTGTGATGCGCATTGATCAGGATGGGCGACCTCAGCAAATTTGTTGCTTGGCTAGATATTTATTGCTTAAACAAAATTAAAAGTTTTTCATGTGAAGTAATATTTTACGTTAAGTTTTACCCGTGGAAAATATTATTTCATCCAGCGGTTTTACTAATTTCATTGCTACCCTAGGGGTCCACGATTCTTTGAACCACCCTGAATGAATATCCCTAGTTCTATCATCTACTTGCATCATCGAATAAATATTAATATTCGCCATGTTGATAGATTTCCTATAACTACAATTTAGTCGACCTTCATAACGAATACATTTCAAAAGAATCCTACTTCAGAATGGAGTTGCATATCAGCCAAGTGTAATTCAGAGTAACTTTTATTCTGCGCAAAACGGGTCTAACGCCATTATGAGTCAATGGGCAATTGTAATGCATGGAATGTGTACATAATGCATATATAATGGAGATTTTATTTTAAGTATAATTATTTCCAGCTATGTGAAAACAGAGGGACTGCGACATCAAGGTCACTTTACTTTCTGGTAACCAGGATTCGCATAAATTAAGGGTGTGAAAGATGGCAAAGCAGAAGATAAAGTAGAAGTGGTGTCTCAAAACAAGTGACTTTAATGAAAAAGTAGCACTACTATTTCGGAAGAGGGAAAGGCAAATTTCTTCAGAGAATAATGATTTAGTCTGGAAAGGAAATACAAGTTATAGGAGGTGGAGATCAGAATATGGGACAAATAAAATGTTTTGGCGAATTGGTTAAAAAAAATGTTAAAAGCATGATAGGAAAAAATGAGAAGTAAAAGATAATTATTACTAAGCCTGATGAAATAGCCCTCTCATACTTTCATCTCATCCAATATGGTTCCGAACAAGTACAGGGTGGGGAAATGTCAGTTCACGAAAGTGAATTATTGTACTGTAATATATTATTAAAGGTAATAAAAAAACCCATTCCTGTTTGTATTCCACCATTCCTGCAGAAGAAACACGCGTTGCTCCATTGTTGTTTCATACGTTGCTCCATTTCCAATTTCCAATTTTAATTTCAATGTTAAAATTTCAATCTGGAATAAACAAAAAAAATTAAAAACACGTGCTTACGGTAAACTGACTTTTACCCCACCCTGTATTCAGAAGAAAAATGAATTTATTTTACATTCTTCTAATTTAATCTGACCATAGCCACAACCTGACCTAACCCATCTTTTTAAAATCTTCCAGATTTGAATGAACACTTTTTTTCAGCAAAGGACGTCCTCTCAAATGATGTACACGTAATTGAAATTTGTCTAGAGTCTAATATCAGTTTTTTCTGCCGTCTCACGTAAAGTCCCCTTTCTGCTTTGCAATGCGTACGATCGCATACAAGATATATGATTGTGCCATTTAATAATAACTAGCTGGTACCCGTGAAACATTCATTTCTTCCTATTCAAGGTTAATGGATTTCTGTTTCAAAAAATTTTAATGAAAAATTATGAAATAAATATAAATTTTAATGAAATAAACGAGCTGGAATTTTCAACGGCCATATTTCGAATCAATAATATTACGTACGGCACGCCATTCCCCCCTCTCTTAAACCAATCCAGAAAATACGAAAATACTAGTTTGGTTCTGTAACATTCAAATGAGCCAATTTGTACGAATTCGAAACTTTCGTGCATCAGATTAAGGAGGGAAGATGCTTCCCATCCTCTTAGATCTCAAATTTCTCTTTTTACTTCTCGAGTTTAATCTTTATTGTACTGACCCGACCTGCGGATCGGACCAGCAGCTCGGTCCAGAATCTAGTTTCCTGTTAGGTGCAGGCGAACACTGCCAGAAGGATTTTTTGCAAAAAAAAGGCACCTCTTTCCGTCAGGGATTTTTAACGATCACGTCGTTAAATGACGTCACCCTCGGGCAAGTAGCTGGCAGAGGAACGCAGCGAACTATGAGAACACGACAGGCCCACACGAACGTGAAAGACTGGGTGCGTCAGCAGCGCCGTTCAGAAAGAGGACGAACCCAGAGACCCCGAGTTCAAAGCTCAGTGGCCTTAGTGAGCTGTGGGTTGCCGCGATCGGCCCGACACGACCCGCGGGGGGGTGGGTCCGTAAAGTTCGATCCGGCGATGGAGTTTTGTGTCCGGTAGGACCACGATTCGAATCGGACCGATCGGATCGGTTTCGGGAAAGTTAACCCGCGCAAGCCTCAGGCGGACAGACAGGAAGACTTAACCCGTGAAATATTCACGTCTGATTGTGGCAATTGGAATTCAGTCGAATAACATTCAAATGAGGCATTTCGCAGGATTTTTCAAAGCGCAAAATTTGGGGGCAATAATAAAGAGATAGAGCATGAGATTCCAATCGAATCCAAAAAGAAACCCCAACTCCTGTGCCTATAAATAAATTATTTAGCGAGATCCCCCCGACGGTGTGAGACTCATCTCGCTCGAATGATTTCGAGCTCCGCAGGGAATAGGGATGAGCTCTATCAGGGAGACCCGATCGGCGGATCGGTTGGCAATGGAGTTTCGTGCTGAGTGCAGGCGATCGCGCCAGAATACACTCAGAGGAGTCTCTTTCTCGAGTCGTTTACAGCTGCTGGCTATGAGGACGCCTCGTTCCGTCAGCGCTCGATGCGATCACGTTATTGAATGACGTCACTCTCTGACAAGGAACTACCAGTGGAACGTTGTGAGCTATGAGAGCACCGAACAGACCAGCACCAATATGACGTCATGGGACGTCAGTGGAAGCCTAAGCAGAGCCGGTAGAGCCGCTCAGAAAAAAGGCGAACCCAGAGATCCGAAGTTTAGAGGCCTAAGCGGGCCCGACCAGACCCGCGAGTAGGATTCATTAAAATCTCGCTTCGGCGATCGAATTTCGGATCGAGTAGTCGGGCAGGACCACGACTCGAATCGTGCGGATCGGGTCGGATTCGGAAGACTGGACCCGTGCAGGCCTCCAGCGGACAGACAGGAGTACGTCGGCCATTATTATATAGATAAGGTCTGGAGCAGGATGATTTGTTGCTGTTCCTGGAAGTTTGGAGTAGTGATAAAATAGCTCCTTCTTGACGACGTGCTGAAATAAGTGAAGAAGGAGGAAGCAATTAGCAGTCTATCCGTGGATTAATTCTCAAAAGTTGAATTCATTCTTTCAATTGCGGATACCTCCGAAAATTGATTAATTTGCCCTGCAAGTAGTATTAATTTCACAGTGAGAAACGAGTTCGACACATTAATGACTAATTTAGGAATGGATGGATGTCTATGACATTCGACCGATTTGACCGTGAAAGCCTTGGAATTGTGCGAAACTCTCGTAACCTAATGATCATATTATTAGGTTGCTACAAAACTCAAATAGAACTCCTGGAGACCACGTTTCAGAGATGCAAGACAAGCTCACATGAATTACGTTTCCAGGATATAATATAGCACGTCAAATAGGGTATATGAAAGTAACGATGTCTTCCTTGAAGACTGTTCTTTTCTTTGAGAATTTCCTATTCTTAACTGACCTTCAAATTCGTGCCTGAAGTATTCTGTGAGCTGTCCCCCGGGAAGGTGCACTAACAATACTTCAGCTTTAGGGGCTACATTTGCAAGTCGCTTTGCTCTCTCTTTCAAGACGATTGTCTTTCCCGTGCCTGATCCTCCAACAACGAGGAGAAGCCATGATGACTTCACATCTTCATCCACTAGTCTCTTCTGCTCCGGAGTCAAAATGCATAAAGCTTTTTCCATGTGTTCATTGCTGACACGGAAAAGCTCAAGATACGTACGCGGCATTTCAATGAAGGAAGATGCACAGATGTAGAGGGAAAAAATTTCTCCAAACAACTTCTCAGCACGAGTACCACGTTCATCATTGGTTCCAGGCAGCTGCGAAACTTTGTTCTGTCGCAGAAATTCTCTCAGAGCATCTGGACGCTGGAGATCATCTCTAGTTAGAATTTTCTTCGGACATGATGAACAATTCAAGAGCATGCGCAAATGCTTCCTTTCAATAAAAGGAAAAGCCGGGAAGGCGACAACTATTGCTTTCCGATCGAGAAAAGGTCCACACATCGTAGAGAAAACATTTATGTCTTTGTGGCATTGAAGGACTGCTTGCATTATCATCATTTTGACTCTCTCTTCTTTGACTTTCGAAGAATGTTTTCTTACCTGGAAGAATATATTGAATACTTTGTCTCCACTTGGGTAAGACAAGAAAATATCATGAGATCCTTCCTTGAGTTCAGGAATGACATCTTCTTCTTCAAGCCGCTTGCGTTCTTCACTTTGCATTCGTGACAAGGCTCGAATAAATATTCCTGCCCAGTTGAAAGTCTCACAAAACTTGTACTTGGCGATCAACAGGGATGCAGCAGAACCACATATGTCCTTAATGCGATTGAATACGGAAGTAATGGCTGCATGATCCCATGGAATATCGACATCCTCGCCATCGGACTTTTCAAGCTCCTCCTCAGCCAGATGAATGATGTCTTTGAATTCGCTGCGGTTGAAGAGGATACCAGATGGGAGGGAATAGTGATTTCCCCCAACATTTGGGTAATACTGATCAATATACTCCTGAGCTGCTTCTTCAAATGATTTTTCGAGGCCACCTCCCATGAGTATCTGGAGAGAAAAGACATTTCTGAAAAGGCGTGAACTTAATCTGCATTTAACTTGGTTTTTGGAACTGGGAGAATTTTCGGAGTCAGAATATAAGGAATGCGATTGATTCAGATTATATTTTTTGATCCTTCTCAAATGAATTTTTTTTTATCTCGATGCATTTTCTTCTCGTCCTTAATTCAACCGTAGTAGGCTGAAGTTTCGTCCACTCGAAAAGGGCAGTATTGGTATTCATGATATGAAAATCCTTCATAACTATTTTGGGAATTTCTTAGGCGGTATTGCTAAATTATATTTACTGTACAAATAAAACTGGTTTGGAAAATGTTCGTATTTTACTCAACGCCTTTACGATTTCACTAAAAAATAGGATAGGAATATCTACCTGTTTTGGCACTCAAATATCTGTTGCGAAATATTCATTCCAGGGCAGATAATGGGGTATTTTCAGTTACCTTTTCTCTCAAATGAAAATAAAAGGTGATAATGCTGATGGTAGGCGCACTATAAATCCTGAGAGTAACTTTTTGAGTTAATGTATTAGTATTGAGTTACGTCCCTTAGGGCACATTTTTTTAATTGATAAAAGTGTGAAAAGTATTATTTGTTATATAGAGATAAGGAAACTAATGGAATGGGAAATTCGCTACATAGATTGTTGTCTGGGCTCCGAATTAAATACAACGTTCATTTTGTATGTTTTCCCCCTGGTATTCCCATACATGTTTCTCTTAGACCGAACCTTGATATATGGTGTGCTGAAACTTGGACAGTTTCTCCCAGAAGACTGTATCTAAGGTGAACCTTAATTTTGAGGAACCTCACTGGAACTTTGAGGAACATCCCACACGCTTCTAGGCCAGACTTTCACAGAAAAGGGAGGACGGTACTTCCAACTACAATATTGGCAGAAAGTATTGCAACACCAACAAAAACACGTTTTACCTGTCTCTAATGCTTAGTTTTACTTTCAGTAAAGGTTTTCTTGTAAATAAAGTTACTATCCAATCACAGAATGATAATATGAGTGTGGCAAGTCCAAAATCTATTTTTAGAACACATTCTTTTTTTTGCGCATTGGAAAAAGGTAAACTGCATTTTTCCTATAGTGTTGCAATATTTTCTGTCAATATTGTAGACCAGTGGTGCACAACCTTTTCCCCGTAGAGGGCCCATGGTGATTCCTTCTATGACAACGTAGCCATTCGTTTCCTCTGGTTTGCAGGTTTACCAGCCACTAGTTTAATTTATAGCAAGTAAACGTATAAAAATTTAAGGGTTGGCGACTATTTGAATCGCTGGCAGTCCTACGGTTCTTTCTCTTTCCCTTTTCCGAGAAAACAGCCGTTAAAAAGGAAATAGTTTAACCTGAGGCCTTAAGATACTAAAATTCGACATCTCCCATACCATTCGGAGTCATGGCAAAGCGTGTAATGTTTTCCATTATATTCTCTTAGGCAAAAAATCTACTTGCGCATAAAAGGAATTAGTAATAATGCCAACATTCCTGATTCATCAGGGCAGGTAGACCCATCAAAATTAGGGAAAGGATTGGAGAAAGAATAACCTAATGAGTTAGTGACAAGGCAATCAAGCTTTATATGACAGAATTGTGTGCGACCTTTCCTCACTTCTGTCAAGAAAGAAAAGTAAGTTACAAACATGCTTATTTTCAGTGGTGCCACTTTCTGGCATCTTATATTCTCATGTGCCCTATTAACGCCTTAGCGTGAATTTCCAGAGTTCCAATGGGTGTGCGCCGTTTCAAACGATTTTTCTCAATTTTGAAACAAAGGCACATGTACTGTAGAACATATTCTATTCTTTTGGGGCGTACTAGTACGCATTCTCACCTTGAGATTCTTTCGAATGTCGACTCTAACTTTGCTGCGAGGTTTGGCTGGAGAAGCGACTTCTCTGAGATGCCTGCATATTTCACATGTGGGTCCATCCTTTGTGGGAAAAAGGCCAATAAATCAACTAGAAAAATGAACTTCTACACACATACCTTCAGTGCCTGTGACTTGTCCTTTCTTCACTGCGAAAACAGTATACAGTTCTTTGTTCACAAAACGTCGCTAGCCCGTTTCATTGTTGCGCTATTTCTTATCTGACACAGATTATCGTACTTGCAAGGTGAGGCACTTGCTAGTAGACAGCAATGGGTCAATGGCTTTTTTAAAAATCCTTTTTGAATTTGAGAATTTAATTTCTTATAAGACTGAAACACATCAAATTCTTCATAGGGACAGAAACCAGCATTTGGAAATGTAAATTCCCACTCTAAAGATAGAAAGTTTGGAGAAACACACGCATGTCATCAGCAAAGCTGGAAGGCTAAGACGGTGAGGAATAATACGGCTAACACTAAAAATGACGGACTGCTGATTTATGATTTTAGGGGCATTATAAACACATGCGCTAGTGAATATAGATATATGCGTCGAAAAATAGAAGGCTATTCCCTATGTCATCCATTGAAAAACCTCCAGTGAGATTATTCCTTACAGAGAGAGACAAGTTTCACTGTAGTTGTTTGGGTATTTTTTACATCAATTTCTAGATTAATAATAAATAAATCTGAATAAAAAAAGAACCCAGAGATAGTCTCAAACTTGACCAGTAAATTTTTAATATGGATGACAACCATCTGAAAAGGCGTGAACTTAATCTGCATTGAACTTGGTTTTTGGAGCTGGGAGAATTTTTGGAGTCAGAATATAAGCAATGCGATTGATTCAGAAAATATTTATTGATCCTTGTCAAATGAAATTTTTTCATCTCGATGCGTTTTCTTCTCGTCCTTAATTCAACTGTAGTAGGGTTCAGTTTCGTCCACTCTGAAAGGGCAGTGCTTGTATTCATAATATGAAAATCCTTTATAACTATTTTGGGAATTTCTTAGGCGGTATTGCTAAATTATACTTACTGTGCTAATAAAACCGTTTTGGAAAATGTTCGTATTTCATTCAACGCCTTTACAATTTCACTTTAAAAAAGTATATGAATATCTACCTGTTTTGGAACGTTGCTTGAAAACGATGACTTGTCCATCGACGCCAAGTCTGGAGGCAGCTCTGTCTCGAAACTGATTGTAAGACAGGTTTATACATGAAGAAAATAATGTATTTTGGCACCACCCATGATAGAGGGAGTGGAAAGAAGCCCTAAATGTCTATGCGTCATTGCTGACTTAACTACATTCAGTGAAGAACTGGTTCACTTCGTTTAAATGGGACACAATAGAGGATCGGCGATGCTCAGTACATGATCACTGAGGCAAGCTCAAATGATTTACCCTAAAAAATAGAAGCATTTTCAAAGCAGATGGTTTTAAGACTAGTGTTGTCCATACTGTACTTAGAACTGAAATGATGACCCCTCCATGTAAAAATATAGCACCGTGCTCCTTTGAGGCATTGCCATAGGAAGACTAATTTCCATTTTTTTCAACTGCCTCTAAAAATGGCTTGCTCAGGTGGATATAGTATCAAGGACAATGCAATGATTAACTCATTTGAAATTGGTCTGAACTACTAGGAAATCTTCACATTGAAGTAGGACTAATGGCAACTCCAAAATGCATGATGATAGCAAACCCAGTTCCTAGTTTTCGTAAATGGATTCATCGAACGTTTGGCTCCCCTGATTCGATGTTGAGCATGAATAATAAATAAATAAAATTTTGTCTTCTACGACTTACGACGGTACGGCTCCACCTGTTGCGGCAGTATTCGTCATGTCCTTATTCGCAGTATCCCTGGCAACACTTTTCTGATCTTGAGGGGAAGTCCCAGCTCCATTATGACTTCTGTCTCCAGTCCCATGATGACTTCTGTCTGGAACATCCTCTGAAGCAAAATCTTCATTCTTCTTCTTTTCTGCCATGAACATAACTGTTATTCGTAAGGCTTTTCAGCTAATGCATCTATTCTTCTCCAAAAACGTTTTCCTGAGAAGATGGCTCAAATGGGATACTTGCTTCTAACGCTTCGAATTCCAAAAAAAATTTAGATTTAAAATATCGTTCTCAGTTATATGGTTTGACTCTTGATGCTTTCCTTGTTGGACTGCAGGAACGTTTTTAATGCAGCTACAGCCTTCCTGTTTCCCTATGCACTCCGAGCAAAAGTTAAGTTACTCATTCTCCTACCCCAAATAAGGGTCTGGAGTGTGCAATACCAAGATTTCATGATCTTTCATGAAGTCAACCGTCTGAAAACAACATTTACCGGGATATCATTTCCGTTTTCATTTCACTTCAACAAATAAGTTGTGCAGGCAGACTTAAAAAAAAAAACACCCCTGAGGATGTGCCGAAAACTACAATGTCTCCTAGTATGATCAGCAGAACAAAGACTTCTGCATTACGATGTGCAGTCTGAAGGTCCGTACCGCTATGTACCAACTTCAACAGCATACCAATATTCGTAAAGCCACTTCACTCATATCTCGACGTAGTCTCCTTCTCTATGTATATTTTCCATGTTTTTAACATGCTTTCAAAACACTCGGCATAGTCTTCATTGGGAGCACGCTTGAACCACTTCTGGACTGCAGAGCCCAAGGCCTGTCTTGAAAGATATTTCTTTACTCACAACGAATCCTTGAGCTTTTAAAATGGCCAAAAGTCATTCGCAGTGAGATCTGGCAAACAAGAAGTATGTGTTATGAGTACATTACCCTTTCAGCCAAGAACTCAATAGCACTCTGGGCTGTTAGAGGCTATTGTTGTCCTGGTACAAGATGAAATTTCCTTTGCCTATTTCCAGGGCAACTTCCGCACTGTCGGGAAAATTTATTGTTGATGTCACTTATTGATGCCCATTGATGGTTTGATTCTTGGGAATAGCATGAGCCAAAAGCAAGTATTTTTTTTTTCCTATAAAATGATGTAATGAATATTTTCATTCTAAGCAATTTCTGGAAACGCCTTGCGTGTTATGGAATCGGTGTGCTCCTATTGTTTTGATTGTATTTGTTTTGATGATTGACTTGATGGTCTCTGGATTGAAAAGGGAAATCTCTTTCATGCTTAGTTATCACAATGTCAATGAATATGTTGCGAACGTTGTATTTCTCGCTACCATGCCAGAATAAATGTTCAGACGGCTTTGCTCGGAGCCCTTGGAAAGCAAGAGGGGGTACCCAGGGGGCAATCGCTTTGATAATGTTCGGCTTGTCAGACTGAATCTTTGCAACTGTTCCGTGGGAAAGTCCATGTCTTCATGCGATGCCATCAATGGTCAGGCGTACTGGTACTGGTACTGCAAAATCTTCCACAAATACGATGCTTTGGTCAAAACTCGCAGTTCTGGGCCTTCCAGAAACGGGTTAATTTTAGGTGGAATCTCTTCAGGCTGGGAACTCCCAAGCCCACTTATGAAAGGAGTTGCGGCAATTATCCCCACAAGCTTCCCTCAGCAGTCATGAATTTGAATGGATTTCCGCCCCGTGGCTGCCAGGAATTTCTTAACAACCCTTAGCTCTTTAATCGTTTAACTTTTTACTGCATGATTTACTGCATTGGAGGGAAATTTTCAAATGTTGCATACATCTCTCAAAAGGTACGAAAACGGAATTTCTTGCATCAACCTGCCCAAATTCGGTGTTTTTGTGCAATTTTGGGTTTTTCGTCATGGAAGAAAATTTTGCAAAAGAGAGAAACTGCAACAGGCATAATTGGTAAAACCTTAGATAAATATGTGGTGCGAATATATGAGACAACTATTGAATGAGGGCAAAAATACAAAAATGAAAAAATTAAGATGATTTTTGCAAAGTAAAGCAATAGGGTATGTATAGGATCCATAAAGTACCTAATCCATTAAAAACTGTGAAGCGCGATATTGGATTCAGGTTGATCAGCATTTTGATATTTCCACATGGATTTCAGCTAATGATACTCGCTATTTTCAATTAGAAAACTCCGAACTTGGACTTTTAACTATGGATCGTCTAGCTGAAAACTGACTCAAATTTCTGTGCTAGGCAACTGCTTTCACAATAGAACTTCGGGAAGAAAAGGTATTTTAAATAAATGGTCCAACAGGTATACCCCAGCAGAAAGTGAGTCTGGATCCAATTTCATCTTTTGATTATTTCTGAGATGGCATGGACCAGAATTGATAAATGTGGTCAAGCTAGAAATTGTAGCTAGGGTGTTAACGCTTTCAATCCTGATTTATATTCTAAGTATTCAACGCGAAAATATCCTTCGTTTGGGCTTCAACAAGGCGTATCTATCTATATTGTATTACAGAGCATTTGCCTTTTTTTCCATTATGCACGGCCACACCTCTGATCCCAGTCGGACCAACTTTTGCTTAGCTTCCTCATTTGGTCCGGGGATAGTTATGGTAGACAAGGTGGCGTTCCAAATATCCCCCCACAGTACCTTATTTAGTGGAGATTTGGCCGATTCACTATTACAGACCACCAAGGAATCAAAATTTTGGGTTCTCATTAAAATAAATACTAGTTGTAACATGCAGCTTGCTACTGGAATTTTGCAATTGGTCAGGCAGTATGAGCTACATTTTTTAAGCAAGAGTAATAGTTAAATATTTTATTATTTACTTCAGTTCGATTTTATGCCAACTGGCAAGTCACATTCTAATGTTTCATTTTGCCTTACTACTCCCAAGCTGCTATTAAAAGTCCATATTTTTTTAACAAAGTTAAGATCGCGGAATTTACAATCAAGTATCACAACAAAGTTAGACCACAAAGAAGCCTCAAAGTAGGCAGTTTCATAATAAAGTCCTGGTTTTTGCTCAAAGGTGAGCCCCATATTCATAGGCAATGAATGAATCTGAATACTCGTATATTTTTGTGAGTCGACGTTTTCAAGTATTTTCTTTTTTTGTCCTGGCGTATTGAGCTGGTGTTGAAAGATGAAACTTGATTCATAACTAGCTATTGGGATGCTGCAGAAAATTTCAGACTTTGGAAGTAAATGTCTGGTGGCACAAATTTCAAAGGGAGATGTTTCAACTAATTATTTGCATCAGTTAAACTGAAGAACATGGAAAGCTGAAACTTTCCATGAATATGACTACTGAGACAAGGAGTTAAATAAAAATGTTAAGTCTCGATACATCCCCGGGGGAATTTTTCCGAGGTGCGATGTTTCGGAAAAAAAAATGTTGTCATGGCGAATTGGACAGAAATGGAAAGGTGAAACTTGGCACACGTATAAGTGCCTAGCACAGAAATTTGAGTCAGTTTTCAGCTAGACGATCCATAGTTAAAAGTCCAAGTTCGGAGTTTTCTAATTGAAAATAGTCAAATAGTCAAATAGTCTTTCACAAGGCAAAAGGGCAAACGTATAATAATGAAACGTTGCAGGCATGTAGTTCAATGAGGATGGATTTCGGTAAGGAAAAAATGGTACGTTTCGGTTACAACGGCTCAGGGCACATTTTGCAAAACGCGTATTTCACGAATTTTCTGATCCATGAAGACAGAGGGCGCATGAAAGTTAAAAAAAAATACTTGGTAAATAAGTACCTGATGGATAGTTGTGTAAAGAAAAAATTCTACTTTTCTAATGTATACTGTATATACCATTGTGACTGACGATAATTCAAAAAAGAGACATGTATAAGGCTGAAACTGGGTGGCATGGATTTCCCTGAGTCTCCATTTCAGATTCAAATATTACTATTACTTGACAGTATTACAGTAACCTGCTGAAGCAACTACGCACAGAAATCAAGAGAAAGAGACGTGATTTTCTTTGCGTGGTGTTCTGCTTCACGACAACGCTCCTTCTCACACTTCAGTCGCAGCATGCCAAGCCGCAAGGGATTGTGGTTACGAATTATTTCCACATCCTCCTTATTCTCCAGATTTAGCACCATCAGCCTTTCTCCTCTTTACAACACTGAAATATTCCTTACCAGGACAATATTTTACCAGTGATTTTGACATCATTTCGGCGACGGAGGAATGTTTTCGAGTAAAAATGGGGACTCCTACAAACAGGGTATTAGAAAGGTGAAGCATTATTAGGAAAAATGGCTGGGAGTTAGAGATAGTTAGTATAGAAAAGGATTATCGACTGGTAAAAATTTCCACTGTCTACGCACATTCTTTGTTGGTGAGGGGAAAACCTTATTGAATGCATAACCCCACCATATCGTTCCTGTCACTTTTGGTCGCAGTTTGTGAAGTCTTGTCGCATTTTTATAGTGCATATTTGTCAATTTATGGATTTGAGAAAAGAACTCACTGGAATTTGCTTTCACCTTCTTCTCGATATCGTCCCTCTCCATTTCTCTCAGAATTTCCATTACGCTTTCATATGTCGGTCCGGGGTTTTTTTTGAAGAGAACGTCGAAAGCGCCGTCGATGTTTTGCGGATATTTCTTTTTTTTTAGTTCCATTTCAATAGCCATCGGAAGAAGACCCTTCTCCGTCAATTTATCGAAGAACTGGTTCATGTCGATCAATGTATCATTTTCTTTTAAAATGCCCCTTAGGCGCCGCAATGCATCCATCTCTCTGCAATGGAAAAGGAATTGTAGTAAAGCACACTTCAAGGTAAACAATACCAAAATCGATGTAGACGATCGTGTGTGACTGACGTCAATTCTAACCATAACCTACGATAAGTAGAAACTAGTACACGAATGGCTGTTAGGTTGCTGACTCTAAGAAGATTCTGACTTTGAAGTTCATTCCCTGGGGGCACATTTCGGGTGGACTGATTTTGTAAGCGTAAGCCGAACATACGGACGGACGCTTAGGCCAATGCTACAATAACACACACACACACTACTTTCAACGAAATTAGGACCATGAGTGCCTACTAAGTTACCGACTCCAGAGAAGGTCAACTTTGAAGGAGCATGCCCTGGTGGTACATTGCGAGGGGGAATGACTTTGCAGGCCTTGGCCTAACCAGCAGATGGGCGCTTGGCATAATACCATTCTCATGCACTTTTTTCCTTGAGGAACGTAGGAAGGAAAACAAATACATGTTGGATGACGTACTACAGATTAAGTTGGACATAGAAGGTAAGTTCCCTGAGGGGCATGTATTAATTTAGCATGCCTATATCTCACCCTCGGACAGGCGTTTAAACATATATCTTTCTTTCCATCCAAATCAATTTCTGACTGCTGAATTCTTGTCACCTGAACATCGCGAACATCAAAATCCATCCCCGATTGAGAGCTGTTAGCACCAACTATTGCTGAATACTCGATTAGTGCTAAATCTTCCGTCCCAAGTGGGCGTGAGGGTTTGAAGGAAGACTCGTGCCCTGGTCAGTCAATGTTTTTGTCACAGAAGCAAAGATCCCAAAGGTGAAGGAGTTCATAAGGCGACAGAAATGTTTTATAAGATGAATTGGCTACAGAGCTGGAAATCAATAACGGCTTACTTTACATCATACCCATGGTCCAGAATAGCATAGTTTCTGAACGGATGATGAAGGCAGTCACATTGTAGTTCAAACAGCTACCCCAGAAATTGTATGAGCCTGGCATACAAAAAATTGAACATGAAAAGTTGGGATCAGTGCCTCAGCAACGACGGGAAAAACTTTGAGAAATAAAGTACTCCAAAAAAAGCAATAAATCTCGCTCTCATTTTAATGACCCTTGTAGTTAAATGGGGTATCCTATGACAACAACTACGCATGATCAGCACCCGAATGACATTGCCGGCAGATTTTATGCTCATCCGTTACAATTATCCTTACTTTTAAAAAAGCAAGAAACTTTCTGACCTTGAAATACTCTCTGTTGGTAATGCTGCTGGTAGCGTTTTGGGCCTTTCAGGAACTAAGATCCCCTGGTATGTCGCAGGGTCATCTGAGAGACTACTCGTAACACAGCTCCCACCATCATCATCAGTGTCTTTTTTCTGGCAATGGATGTCATGCTCGCTGTTTCGTGACAAATGAAGACACACGGTAACATAAATGCTTCGGGAGATTGTTTTTCCAATCAAAGGTACATTTTATGCTACAAGGATCGCATGTGTACCACATACAGGTAACAGGTGAGTATAGTCATGAAATTTCTTTCAGACGCGATTGAGATCCATTTTCGGAAATTGCTCATCATGCTTTACTCATATATATCGTTTCATTTATACTATAACAAATCTCAACATTGGCGCCTTTTTATTGAACTGTAAACCTAAAATCCTCACTTGAACAAAATAATGGTTTCAAGAACATCTTGAACGTCCTCTTTCATACCTTTAAAGCTCCAAAACACCCTACATTTTCAAAAGAATTTTGCGCAATTCAATACCAAGTATCCTTGTACCTAATCAAGGTATCGACTTCCATAACGAATCTTCATTACGAAATTCTTCATCCATTGGTGAATACGTGAGGACAGTCAAATTCAAGGCATAAGATAGTAGAGGTGTGATAACAGCACTCAAAGATAGCGCGTTCAGCTGTGGAGCCTTCTAAAATTGCAAAACTCTCGAGATCTTCAGGAAATATTAATTTTGGCATCAAGTCTTTTTCAGTTGTATGACCGCCATGTTGGATATGTGCTGACAAAGGGCGTAAGGAATCTTCCTGAAATCATTAGTAAAGTGTATTGTTAAAACATGGGCTGGAGAAAGAAGAGACGGAGACGAGGGACAGTAAAGAGTCATGAATGTATAGGAAAACTAACTATTGGGATGCTAAGTTAATAAAAAAAAATTGATCTGTGAGGTAAATACCCAGGGAGCACGTTCACCACGTTGCATGTGCTATGGTAGCTACGCTACCATAGCACATGCAACGTGGTGAAGAACGCCAGCTGATATACAAATCACATGTCTTTAAAATATGGCGCACTGAGAGGGGGTAGTGCAGTTCACGTTTGGATGGCAAGCAGTTAATTTCAAGACAGCCGAATCCTGAAATTGACCGAAAGGAACCATCAAACAGAGCCATTGAGCTGGCTCTCAATTACGCCCTCCGGATCGCAATCGTTTGCGGGGATCGTCCGGCCGACATCCAACAAGACATTTATGCTAGTTTATTCGCAACATTCACATGGCGGTCGTCATACGACGGATTTTGAATGTTCCTTAAGTTTTTGGATACCAGTGTATATTTCCAGACTCTTTTCTCACTCTTGCAAAAGAGGTCGACAATGAGAACTGAAGTTAACCGTGCAAGTAATTCTTGGAACAATGTGAGTAATGTGAGAATATAACCTGGGCAGAATGGGTGGAAAATATTTAGGAAACCAGTTTAGGCTTCCCGTCATTGCCATACTATGGAGATGAGTACATTCTGCATTGTGTCAAAATCCCATAATGTGCCAAACGTTAAATCACGTTTATACGTATACGTAACGTATCTGTCTATATGAGCTCTGATCAATTAAAAACCACCTTTCATTGTATTATTCCTTGCTTTCGACAGTGGCAAGCCTGTGGAGGCAGGGATTGCGGTATTTCGATATTTCCATATTATCCCGGTATTTGGTTCTAATGATGAGACCGAAGCCTCCTCCATTGTTCAATATTATCACTACGATATAAAAACTGTGGAATACCGTCCATGTTCATATCGCCATCACTCTATGAAAACCGTAAAGAAAGGAACCTCTCCTAATCAAGTCAGGAATAATGGGTAATGTGAGAATATAACCTGGGCAGATGGGTGGAAAATATTTAGGAAACCAGTTTAGGCTTCCCATCATTGCCATACTATGGAGATGAGTACATTCTGCATTGTGTCGAAATCCCATAATGTGCCAAACGTTAAATCAAATTTTCTTTTAACGAAGGGGAGGAGTATATACTGATGTCATACTAAGTCATTTAGGCTTGAAATGACGCTCTCTTCCCATTTAAATTCCACCCTACATTACGTTCTTCCTCACCCGTTCGAAAAAAACCAAAGCATCCTATAATATTTTTTATGAACACAAAATCTTACAGGATACCTATAGGACTCATGTAAGAGTTTCATATTCTAAAAATATCATAGAATCCTAAATTCCCAAGGGCAGCATGTGAGGATTTCTAGTGGGAAATACGTGATTTAGGAGCCAATACCGACGTCTCTCATATTTCTTCAAGCACAAGAAGTCACTTTCGGTTTGATGACGATGTATGTGTATGCAATATCGTCCCATCTCGCATTCTCTCAAGACGTGGAAAAGGTATTGAGTGCTTGGCACTTCAACACGTATGAACGAAGAGCACAGTCGAGGTGCAAGTCGAACCCACATATGACGAATCTTGGTCTACAAATGCGAATGAAATACATTCCTGCGACGTATAGGAAGGATTTGGTGTTTCCCAGGCGGTGAACGTCAGCGTGGATAGTGATAGAAAGGATTGTTAACAATGAACTTTTTATTTGGAAATGGGTCTCGGTATGACGCCGTGGCGGTGATATGATTAAAGGTGGCTCTTTACGGTTTTCATAGAGTGGTGGCGATATGAAAATGGACGGTATTCCACAGTTTTTATATCGTGGTGATATTGAATAATGGAGGAGGCTTCGGTCTCATTAGAACCAAATACCGCGATATTCTGAAAATATCGAAATACCGCAATCCCTCCCTCCACAGGCTTGCCACTGTCGAAAGCAAGGAATAATACGATGAAAGGTGGTTTTTAATTGGTCAGAGCTCATATAGACAGATACGAGAACCGTGTGTGAGAATCATCGGCGATATGACTTGATTTGTGGGACTGTTGAGTATCTCTGGTGATCCTAATGATAGCCATTGTGTTAATATGGTGCCTTTGGAGAACTGAGATAAAGAAAGCCGGATGTACTCCTGAAATATATCGAAGCAATAGTTTTCGTATCTCTTGATATGGAAAAATATTTCCAGAGCTTTTTAAATAAGTTGATGACAAGCATCCTCTTTGATAGCTATTGAAAATGCGGCACCCATGAATTGAACGACATTAAATAAATTTGGCATAAATTTCAAGCAGGTGTTATTACTAAGTGGTCTTTCATTGCAACATTTATTACGGACTCGCTTCATCAGGATTTTAATTTTGAGCTGGTATTTAATACCTCATATAAAGGCAAGAAATATTTGCCTTAAAGAAGGTGACCGAAACGAATTGATTTTACGTTAAGTGTACCATTGCGGTTAGGGTAGCTTATTTTATGTAGTATGGAAAGTCTTGAGAAGAGAGACTTTGAGGGAGCATCATAAATATACGCTCTTATTATATGTATTTATCGAAATTCAGGTAATTCATCGGAATCGCCGATGTTCTTTCGATCACTCAGGACCTCGATGAGGATAAACTTGATCACGCGACCAAGTTGTGAAAATGTCGCCACCTAGACATTTGTCTGAAGTGTTCTGGATCTGCGGTTATGAAATACTTTCAAAAGGACGAAGTCCACCGTGACATTCTCATCATTATATGCCACGCCGCTTCTGAAACTCCATAAAAATCAAAGTTTCCTCCTTAGATAGGCGATATCTATTAATCGTCCCATAAAATTGGTTCAATATGACCTTGAACTCCCTATAAATGGGCATTCCCGTGTTGATACGAGTTACACTTCTGGAAATTAAAGTCGACTTAAAAATAAGCCTGAGTGACTTTTGTTTCAAACAAATATGCGTTTATTAAAAGTTCCTAATTAGCGATTTCAATCATTTTCCCATATATAAAACTTCTGGACGAGGAATTATCGAGTAGGCCAGGTCTTTTCCCATGTTCATATCATTCACACTCATGAGGAGTGATTATTTATATATTCAAGGTCATACAGGAATGGGTTCCCTTCCTAGCTGGGCAAGGCGTACACAGGACGAGTCATGTATGGCCACGGAAAGATCAGAACAAGTCGCTTCTGCTTGTCATGACTACTCATCCCATATGCATTCAAAATCCAGAGGTGGATCTCCCTAACTTCCTAGTGGCCAAAAAAGTTCCAAAATTCACAAGCTAATAGAGTAGGGGTCGAGAACCTATTGCTCATGGGCCAAATTTGGCTAATGAGTCGAAAAGGTTGGCTGGTGGGTCATGGCTAAATATCATAGTTGTTCCTAATTTTTCTCATGTATCGAAGGCTGCACAAGTCTGTTGTCAACTTCAGGAAAAAAATGTGCGGCTTTGAAAATATTTGGCTCCGAAGCACTTAGCTCAATCTTAAAATGATTCAATTGACAAAAAAAAAGGTTCCCGACCAATTTCTAGTGGGAACACTAAAAACGATAACGAAAAGAATCATCATGGAGTCAGACTCAATGCGAGGAAGTGGTAACGCGAACATTTCTGCGAAATTTCCCTTTCGGAATAAGCGTTTTTCATGTTTTTATCCGCCAAAAATCACTCATGCGTCAGCGTGTAAACCATGGATGCTTTCTTCCAACACCAAGGGGCTGGTCCTACAAAAGTTCAAAAATTGGGAATGCTTCGAATCACTTGGTATCACATCCAATATATCGACTGTTTTCCGAAAATGAATATTATATATTTTGCTCAATGTGCTAATTTGATGGAGCGTCTCGAATGAGATGAAACAGCTTGAAGTGTGGCCAGAAAAGGTCTGAATTCACAAAGAGCATGTGAATTTTTCAAGTATTTCCCTTTCATGCAATCCAGTCTGGCACCTAATAATTTTCCCTTCGACGCAGTGTTACAGGAGTGATCTATATTCATACAAGCACATGCACAAAAGACCTGCTCCTTCCTCTTTAGAACCGGGAAAAAACGAAGAAAGCCAATTCGTGTAGCTTTTTCCTTGAAGCATCGGCCTTGAAAACCGTTTCTGCTCCGGTTGTCTCTTGAGTTATATTCATAATGTTAAGGGAAACATTTCCTACTTCCTCCAATTCGTAATCATGCAAACACATTATTAGAGAATTGCATCAACAAAGACTACCAGGCAATGTTCGCATGGCTACGTGCGCCCGGGAAAATTTCCGCCGTGAATGCGCATAAAAAATGAGGAAATCCATGAAAAGTTTTGCTCAAGAAAGTTTCTGCCAACAAACGTACCACAATTCTCGAGAAGGTTTTGTGTTTGGCGATTGAGGCGTGCAAATTTGCGTAACCGGGAGGACGTGTAGTTTCACACCGAAATCTGGAAGTTCGTCCGGGTTTCTGTAAATAATCTCTTCTGCCGCTCCGTTTTCGTTCTCGAGTCGGAAGTGAATGTCCTTTTCATCGGGTATTTCGAAGAAATTCTTTGCTTTCTTCCATAGCGACTCCTTCGTGACTCTGTCTATCCTGAAAACTCTCTTCTCCCCGTCATAGTGGCATTCGAACGGAAGCACCCGTCGCATCGCGCCACCGTCGGCAGCCCGGAGTCGATTTCTTTCACCATCCGATTCACTGTCGCTGCGAGCCCTGGGTCCGTACTGCGTCAAAGAAAAAAAGTTCAACTTGTCGAATCGGGCTTGGTGCTCCATTAGTTTATAGCAGGATCCTAAGATAAGATAGAAATCTGATTAGTGTCATAAATCTATCAGGAGAAGCAGATATGAGGAACCACATGAAGCCGACTCTTCCCACTTAACATGATTTGCTGGATTTATTTTAAATACTCACTGCTTCACTGGTCGTTTAAAAAATGTTCATCAACCTGCAGTTTCGCCGTCATTTTTCTTCGTAAGAGGCAAAGAGAAACGTTTATCAGAGTAATAAACTAATTGTGCAACTAAAGTGCCTGAATAAGAGTCTCAAGCGATTTACTTTGATATTTTGCAAGAAAAACTATTCCTGCCTTTCCCAGGAAGCCATTTCCTTGATATCGACACGAAACAGTGGAGAGCCAGTCCAACAAATTTATGTCACAATTAGCTAGGGGATTCTCTCCTCAGTGCATTAGTATCGTTGTTTAAAGCAAATCCTACAGGCGGGTCAAAGAATCTTTGTTCTTTTATGGCAGCTATCGTGAGTTTCCACTTGAGCGACTGTCGCGAGAAGGCATGTCGTCTGAAGCATGTCGTCTGAAGCATGTCGTCTAATCAAATCGACAAGGTTCTCACCAAACATCTGCGAAAAACCAAAATAAAACAGCTTCGAAATGCAGTATCCTCTCAGGGTCTAGCGTGAATTGTTCCCCATTTTGCCCGTCAAGTAGTATGAAAAGCTATGGAAACATCCCAAGCAGCATGTTTATGTAAACACGATATCAATTCTTTGCAAACAATGTAAATTTATTGCGTTTGCCATGAAAATGGTATCAAGTTTACGTATAATTTACGTTCCTATATTTACGTCACCAAATTGTACGTGTATTTTTCATGAACTAGACGTCACTTCATCTAACGTTAAGTACATGATATCAAGTTTATGCGAAATTAAAGCCACACTATCCATATGAAACTTTAACTGACCACCCCGCAGTTGCAGTACCAAAGTTCCTCACTAGATGTAACCCTTGTTCCCTGCACCCAACAAATGCTATTTGGTACTGGCTTTCCTGATATAGTATCAGTTTTTTTTACCATCCTTCCACTATTTATTATGCAATCCATGAATATATATTTTTAAATAATATATGATTCAGGGAATCACCAAATGCTGAAACTAAGCTTGTTATTCCTGCAGCGCATGAGAATGAAGAAGATCAGAATCTTTGCTCCGCAAGTATTAATACAATACCTTCTTTATCCTTAATGGAAGAGAGCTCCTTTGAACATCTACTCCTCCTCCCGAGGTTCTGGTACGGGAGGAGGAAGCAATAGGTCATCTTAGTACAACTGAGTGATGGTGAGGATGAGTACTTGTGCACTCGAGTACTCGTCCAAGTACCCTAGAATTCCAAAGTGTGGAATAGAATGGGAGAAATAGTGCATCAGTTTCCTCCAAAAGTACAAATCGGCTCGTTAAATACGCATGAATGCAAGGGGGGAATTAGGATCAACTTTACGTATAATGAATGTAAACATCCTGTTAGGGATGTTAACGGGAATGTCAATCTTACATCAAAGTTACGTTAATTTTAATTCACGGTTTGCGTATTACAAAGGTGACATTTCTGCAAACATAGTGACATTATCTTGATGATGGTTTGTGCAAAAAAGATATGAAATAGACAAAAAATTAATATTAATTATACTCAAAATAAACATTAACATGCTGCTTGGGATTGTCGGTTGGATGTTCCAGTTCCAATGCAACTACTAATTTGCGAAGGACAACAGGTTTCTAGTCTCAACGAGAACAGTTTTAGGCAAAATGTCAAGCGAGTGCGTGCACGGATGGCGCATGGCGACGAAAGCCCTTCTTGCTGAGTATGAGAAGACCGAATCCGTCTTCCGACGACTGCAAAAATGTCACTAAAGGATCAGTGTTCGGTGCGACTTCGAGAATGGCTTGGCGAGGGCTCGAATCGTTGGTTTCGTTGGTGAGGAAATCATGTGAACGGAGACGGAATCGAGAAAAAGTCCAAGTTTGAAATATCAGTGTTTTAGCTCTCTCGTTATAAAAAAAATTAATGTCCATGTATTTTTCTACCACCTTCGTAAATATTTATATGAATTTACATTTAAATTCAATTAATAATAAATAAATAATATTTTAACAGCCACAGAACCTTCACCTGGCCAAGACAGAGTTCTCCCCACTCCAAATTGAAAATGAACCGCCTCGAGTCACCTGATCGCGACACAGAATGATGCAACTAACTCGTTACAGACGAAAAAGGATCTCACACACGACGCAAGTTCGAAGAACATTCGACGCAATCTCATCGCGGTCGGATTGTCACGGGTCGACCAGAACCCAAACGCCAAAACGAGACGGGATGATGTCTCGCCTCTTATCTCAGGAGTGGTTTGAGGGGACCCGCGATTCCTGAAGTGCACTGCAATGGGAGATGGGTCTCTCCCTCGGCCCTTTCCGTTCGTCGATCCCCTTTCCGCGAAGAGGAGGGATGCACGGGGAGTTCTTCCTGGGGCACGCACCGCTGATGTCACGATTCCGGGGACTTCTCGCTTTTCCGTTTTGTATTTCGTGACTCGCACGATGGTCTCCGGCCTGCGAGTGTCACCGTGCGATCTTCGTTCTTAAATAAATTATATATTACAATTAAAATTAAAAATTAAAATAAGTAGACACCTCTTCCACGAAATACAAAAGACTCTTCGAAAAGACTAAAACGAGACGGAATGCATTCTCGCCTCGTATCTTAAGAGTGCAACGCAAAACGCACGAATAGAGAGTGTGCAAGCGAAAGGAAAACAACAAAATCTCTGCTATTAGAATGGTCTATACTGTTCGCATTGAAATTCCTGATTGAACGTCCCTTCAACGACATGGATGGGAAGGCTTTTGCTCCTCCTATCCCGCTAAATCGAGAGAACGTGCACGAAAAAATGAACCGAAGGAGTACCCCGAACCTGAGTTCCCAGGCCATCGAGTTCCCGATCCCCCGAGTTCCCAGGCCATCGCAGCGATGCACTCACCCTGCAGAAGTGGGCGAGGAAATGGCGGGATTCCGAGGATCGCCTGAGCGACTTCGAAGATCACGCAGAGCGAGGGAAGGGCGGAAGGAGCGTTTCGTGGAGCGACTGAGGCGTTCGAGACTCCGTGCAGGACTTTTGCATGGGACGCGAGGCGCGAGTACTTGCATGACCGAGTTTGCGTTCATTCCTTCGTATCTATCAAACGCGCTGATTTTTACCATCGAAGAAAGACTTAAAATTTTCCGGCCTCACGCGGCACATCGATCGGTATGAAATCCAGAAAATAGGGAAAGGAAGGCGACGAAGCACCCCAAGCGAAAGAAAAGTTTTGGGATGCGACAACTCTGGCTGCTGTTTCCCTCCTCGGGACGCACATGGCCACCGACAGTGCTCCATGCTTTCCTCGCGTCTTTGCGTCCGCGCCGAAAGGTTTCAAGGCCTACCATGTTACGAATAGGCAGATTTACTCTCCGCCCTCGATTGTGGCAACTGGATAACGCACCGGACGAATCTAGGCCTTGGATTGGATATGATTTACCGATTCCGAGTGACGACATCGAGATTGGACTTTCTTGACGTTAGGCCGTCACCTCTGCGACTGACCCGAATCTTCTCAAATTCCTCGCTAGATACTAGGGTGTCTCAAAAGTTATTGTGCATATTTGTACGTTTTATTTGATGACATGTTTCGGAATAGAACTTAATTTGGTTGTATATGTGTTTGGTCCTATCTTGAAGCGCGTCAAGGTGCGGAGTAATATCTGTCGTTGTACATTTCGTCTCATTTAGGATAATTTTAGCATCCAGAATGGCCGAAGAGTAACTTGCACTTCGGGTACTGTTGCGTCACTACTGGAAAAAAGGCTCGAGTGCGAAGGCAGCTGCCGAACAAATCTGTGCAATCGAAGGCGAAGGTGTGGTCCACAGAAACACCACAGCAATTTGGTTCAAACGCTTCATCGAAGGAGACACCAGCCTCGCAGACAAACCTCACTCGGAACAACCATCTGTTGTGGAAAACGAGGCCCTTCGCACCGTGGTGATGGAGCAGCTGCATGCCAGTACCCGTGAATTGTCAGCAGCACTTGGCCTTTCCAGAGATCAATCACCACCTGCACCAGTTGGTGCAGGTGGTGTACGTACATACGTACAAAAACGTACAAATACAAAACGTACATATAAGCACAAGAACTTTTGAGACGCCCTAGTATATCCCCATTGTTCGTTTCATGCACTCCTTCACTAGCGAGGGTGGAGTAAAATAGTTGGTGTGATCGTATACCCGGCGTCGTAGGTCATGTGTGCAGCTTTTCACCTTGACCAGACAGTTTTTCCCATGACTCACACACTTGCCTGAGTGTCAAAGTCTGTTGAGAAAATTTATTTTTGACGTGAAAACCCTGTAGGCCTTTCTCACGATGCCACGTATGCCTCGGTTCCCTCCCTCGCATCTACATCCCGAGGAGCCGCTCGTCCCCGCGTTTAACCCGTGGAATCCTATTTCCTTCTTTGAAGAGGATTTGTTATTCCCAGGGCAAAGGCAGCAGGATCTATCAGAGTGGGAATGTCCATTCTTACTCACTTTAGATTGCCTGTTCCTCATTGTAGCTTCCCCATTTCCTAAAAGTTTTCACTCTTAGGCTAACAGTCACGCAGTCGTATCGCTTGGATCGAGCGTAGAAACTCCATCAATTCTGGACTGTTTTCTGCTACCACTTCAAATCTCTTTCTTGAATTTATTGGTTTTATTTATAATCCCTCTTTACAATGTAAGGACAGGGCCATTGTGGAAGAGGTTCTGTTCCATTGGGAACGGTCCGTTCTGTCCAGCGGGGGAGAAATGGGGGTTCAAGTTAAGACGTGAAATGTGCTTTGCCCATGGTGTGTGCTTGTTGCCTATGAAGTTTAAACTTGGAAGTGAGGAAATAGATGAAAACCTTGTATTTTTTCAACTTCAAAGGGAGTGCCTTTGCCTTTCATGAAGCATGCAAAAATATATTAAATGTGAACAGTAGAACCAGAAATACCTTGGGGTGCAATTAATGTGTGGGTGGAGGTAATTTAAACCAGTAGATGGACTATTTATGGGCCTTATGGACAAATGACCCTCATAATAAGATTTCTTGTATGCTGCTCCCATGTGTTGATTCTTTTATGTTTGAAGCATGGCCTAGGCCTATTGTGTTCTCTTGTTCAAAGCTAGGAATTAGTTGTGAAAAGTTTTTCATGTAGTTAATGTCAGTTTAAGGGATAATTTAAACCTAAATAGCATATACTATCTGCTTAGCTTCAGGCCTCATTTAATTTTCATTGTAATCTCTTTTTTTTAAGGAAGGGACAATTCTTAACGATATCTGATGTTAGGTCTGTCATTTATTCTGGGCCACTTATTCTAGGTTTATTATGAACCTTGACAAACAAAGAATACAATATTGTACAGTGGGTATAAGTGAGAATATGCCTTGAAAAAACTTCAGGTAACAGAAAGGGACTACATTTTTATGTTCCACTTTTCATTCACAAGCGAGGAGTAGCCCAGACAATGATGTGGCAGCAGGTGGAGTGAATACATCTGTGCAAACGTAAATCTATCTAGCACGAGCCATGACCTCTGCATCTTTCATGCTGAACTCCTTTGAGTTGGTTGGCCTTCCACTGTAGCATCTGCATCAGGCCCCACCCTCCATCAGCTGGTTTCTCTCCATGAAGGAACACGTGTCTTCGGCATCCTCATCCGACGATTGTCATTTGGGTAAAATGTTATATTCCTTCCCTTCCCTATACTTATCTGAACTTATTCTTTTACCTGAGGTTCTCCTAGCTATAAGGATCCGCACAGATGTAATTTGTGAATTTCTCTCAGTGGTCTTGTGAATCCCAACCCTGCCTAAAGTTATCATTGATTTTTTTTCATCAGGAATAAGAAATGATATTTTCTTTTCACTTTTAGCCATGTTGAACCATCCAGAAGATGTCAGTTGAGATTCCTGTCATCAAAGAGGAGCCATCAGACTCCACATGCCTCAAAGTGGTGAAAAGTCAGCAGTGCCTTATCCTTGGTTTTAAACTCAAGTAATTAAAATTTTTCTGACAAATTTCTCTCATTCTTATCTGCAGTCGAGGACGATGCCCAATCTGGGGATGCCGAAGAGAGTATTCTCGGGTGTTCTTGGTTTCCAGTTGAGAGCTCTGGAAATGCTTTGCACATGGTGTCTACTGAACTTGTAAGCTTATTTTGGTGCTTCATTGGAGTGTTATGATATAGAACTCATTGATCATGCTTACTGTCTCTTGGTAACGCATCGTAGAAATGTTTAAAGAGATATTAATTATATATATGCCCTAAATTTAGCAATATATAGGTGCTCTTGTGGCTATTACCTTTCTTCAACCCTTCCCATCACAAAATTCAACCACATACTCCTCCCTTGGAGACTGTAGAGGAACAAAATAGCACATGCTTCGTACTCTCTCAAGAAGGCTTTGCTCCAACAAACATGAAGCTGCATCTCATTGGGGTTGTAGGGAACACTGAAAATCACATTTGAAGTAAATTTCTTTCTTTTTTCTCCCCTCCCCCCTCAGGTTGCCACTCCTGGAGGGTTTTTGGAGGAAAGATGTCAGTAAATGATAGAAAGATAATGACTCCTAGATCAAGAAATGCTGCTTTTGTTGCTTGCAATTCATAATATTTACATTTAAAAATGTCATTACCTTTCATCTATTTAGACATGTTGTTCTGTTATACTGGATTCATGTGGGAACCAAGACTGCTGCTGCCATCCTGGTGTCTCCATCTAATATTCCTTAATGTGTGACACGTGTTTGTGCTGAGTTCATGGGATGATATGAGACAAAAGCAATGGTTAACAGGGACTGGTTGATGTGGTACGATATGGAAATTCTGTGCTTGGACGTCCACACTAATGATGGTACCTGACACCCATTTTATTCTTTAAGGTCTCCTCTGACCATTCTGTGGCTATTCAAGAAACTCTAGGTAGGCCTAACATCCTCATCATCCTTACTGAAATGTTGCATGAAATTTGAACAAGGCCCATCATCAGTGAAATGTTACACATGCTCCATGAAATGCTTTGTAAATGTTAGAATTTTACCTTAATTGATCTGACACTACTCATCCTTGGCTATTTCCTTTTGGACCTGATGACAGGCAGAGACATGTACAAGAATGCAGGGGAATTGAATAAAAATGTTCCAAAACTCCTTAAAAAGGAAGTTCTGTCTATAACCATGCCAGAAGTCAAAGTTTTATTCTGAGGAATGTTTCGCCAGGGAAAAGGGAGAGAAGAGAAGGTGTCCTTTGCCCCCATACATGGCACCAGAACTGAATTTAGCAACCTGCCTCTTTTGAAATTCCTGCTCTAGGTCTATAGTGTTCTATTCTGTTCATGCTTGTTATGCCTGAAATCATCATGTCTTATTTGCAAGCAGCATGACAGAAAATTTGACTCATCTGCTTATCATTCATGATTGTGTGTCATAGTTAGGAAGCCACTTTTCTCTTATTTCCAATGCAGACTGAGTCATCACCTTTTCATCCTGAAGAATCATTGCCTGAGAAGCAAGAGTCACCTGTGTGTAGTCCTATACATCTTCCTCCTATAGCAGCACCAAGAAGTGATGTGCAAGTCGTAGAAGTGAATGTTGAACATGTCACTGGCTCTGTTACTGACAAGTGGTACAAATTGAATGGTGATTCTCCTGGTGGCATTGCCTCTGACAAGGGCATCAGAAAGAGTGCAAGGAAGAAGCCAGATGTTTCTCATCGAGCATCACTCGAATGTAGTATCTGTAGCCTGAGCTTCAGGTCAAAGTCAGCTATTTCTAAACACATGAAGTTGGAACATTATGGAGGGAAGCCTTTCAAGTGTCCTCACTGCAACAAGGCATACATGTTTGCTGTGAACCTGAAACATCACATGATGTGTCACTTGGACGAGGATGCCTACAAGTGTCGAGTTTGTGACGTGGCCTTCAAATGGAAACCGGGTTTGCTCAAACACATGGAAACTGTACATTCTATTATGAGACCATTTGAATGTGATATCTGTGGGAAGTCCTTCAAGGTGAAATATGCATTAGAGAGGCATTTGCTCTGCCACGAGCAACAGCAGAGATTTGAATGCGGTACTTGTGGCAAGGTCTTCCTGAAAGAGGGTGAATTGCGTCGCCATGAAGTGTGCCACGTGGAGGAGAAACCGTTCAAGTGTGAAGAATGTGGGAGGAAATTCAAGCGGAAGCACACGCTCGTGGTTCATCACAATGTCCATTCCGAGGTAAAACCCTTCGAGTGCAAGTTTTGTCGAAAGTCGTTCAAACGAAAGTATGAACTCCTGTATCATCAAACGAGCCATTCGACAGAAAAACTGTTCAAATGTGATTCTTGTGGAAAGGCTTTCAAGCAAAAAGGAACCCTTTATCATCACCGCAAAATCCACGTAGATGTAAAATCCTTTGGCTGTGATTTGTGTGATAAGGCTTTCAGGCAGAAGATAGATCTTGCACGTCATCAGGTCTGTCACTCGGAGCTGAAGCCCTTCGGCTGTGAGTTTTGCGTCAAATCCTTCAAGAGAAAGAAAGATGTAGACAAGCATTGCAGAATCAAGCATAAGGAAGCATGGAACTTAAAGTTGTCTGACCCCTTATTGTGATGGTGCACCCTAGTCTAAGACAGAATTTGAACAATAAGGTCTATCGTTTTAGAGTCATTCCCAAAGGTTGTGTTCGTGTCTGAGTGTGGAAGATTGTTACCATGCTGATATTTTTCTAGTAATAATGGTTTTGGCCCAATTGTTGAAAATTTCCTGGGGCTGTAAAAGTGTTCACGATTGCTCCTGTATTTCAGTGTTTTTGGTGCATTGGTGTTCTTCAGGTACCTCTGATCCTTTTTGATAGAGAAGCAGATATTCTCAGTATGTCTCTTGTAAGCTACTACTGTCACGAATGCCATAGGGCAAAAAGAAAATTTCATTGCTTTATGTAAATTGACATCGATATAAGTATAATTCAAGAACCAACTATTGGTAATACAGGGAACAGTGAGTTTATGTTGGTACATTTTCTGAGATCTGTGTTAGCTTGAGTAGTCTTATCTTCCCATATATTTTGGTTTGTCCATAGTGACTTTTTTCACTCTGCAAGAGCTTTCTTGTTTGCTCAGCCTGTTCACTGAAATAGAAGAACTAATATCAATGCAAATGTTTATTGATAAGAAATCCCTATTGGCAGAACACCTGCAAGAATCAAACGTTGCTTTGCCAAATACAGAAACATATTTGCAACTGCCAACTGTATGCAGCAGCAAGAGTACATAAATGTATTTGGTGTCCATAATTACTGAAGCTGCTTTTGCTAAGTAACACATTCAGACTATCAAGTGCTTTGCTACCTTACTAGACTAGAAAAATGCAAGTTCTAAGAAGCAATTTTTTGGAAACTTATTTAACCCTCAAGTGATGTTAATAGGCAAGTTTGCCTCTCAGTGCCATATTTGTTTGACATTAATTATCTGAGAAAGAAAGTAAGGGTCTGCCCATTTTCTTTTAGTATTTCTAAGCCTTTAATGTGGCTTATCAAGAATAACTTGAATGCATATGCAGTTATAGAGCTTTGCAATGAGAGCAGAGTGATCTCTTGAGAATTTCCCATTGAATTGCTGGAACCCCATTCTCATGCATTTGTGCTATGCCACAAGAATGAGCAGCTGGGTGAAATATAAAAATAGACTATCCCAGGTAATAATTATCCTTGGGTTGATTCTTTTGTCATTGGTGTCCGATTTGTGTTTTTTGTCATTCCTTCTCAGTGATATCTCATTCATTCTCATTTGAAATTTTAAGCTCTTTGAAATTACGAGCATATATTATTTTTATATCTGCAAGTTTTGTCTCTGGATTTTCTCAGGATACCTTTACAGTGTGATGCCTGATTAAACCATCATTTTTGGCATGGGTGTGTTATGACAGCCTCATTTATGAATTCCTACTGGGAGGGTCAAGAAATTATTGTTTATAGCTGTTAAAACATGTATCCATGACAGGAGAGTGCAAGTTCCCATTATGAACAATTTATTTGAAGAGCACTCTGAGAAATTTCCATATTATAACTGCCTGAACTTTTTGTCAAGGTAATGATGAAGATATTCAACATGGTGTTTGTCAATCCAAATAACAGCTGGAAAACATGACTAGGACTATCGTGAGCCCCTTGGAAAATGTTGCCGGGAGGTACCACTGGATTTTTGGGCAATCTTTGTATGCAAATTTAGTCTGAAAATGATGCTTCTGATAAATCATCTTAATATTTCTCCTAAGTGAAAAATAGAACGAGTGTAAAGTGGCCACACAACTGGCAGGTCCCCTCGTAATATATTTATTTTCCACCAGTATGATGCAAAATTCTCGTGGCTCTCACGAAGAAGTGTCTGTCAAACTTCTGACAAAGTTATTAGTCATGAATAGTTAAAAATAGTCTTCATCCTCTCATCTGCCAATATGCGCTGGAATTATTGCACTGCTGGTGAGCTTTGCCTCATCCATGGGTTTTCCATTTTACCTTATAAAGCAGTGATGACAATTCTACCATGTCAAGTGGACTATATTTTTTTACCGATACAATTATTTTATGCGATTGTTTTAGATAGCATTATGACGTAGCTGCAATGTTGATTGAAGTGTCTCTGTAGAAGTTTGAGTATTCTCATTCAATATCAAGTGAAAGGAATCTCAGGAATTCACTTCTCCATTGCAGTGTGCTATTTGGGTGGCAGTTTCAGTAGTCTCCCAATATTTATGAAAAGTCTGAATGATATTTACGTTGCCCTCATGCTCGTCATGTATACGGAAGGTATTAGAATGGCACGAGTATCATTTTGTAATGAGCCTGACTAGAATATGCAAGAGCTGCAGGATCCCCCCGTGTTGATCGGGAACCGAAAGCACCATCCTTGCTTCATTTATGTGCACTGTTCCTCATTGTAGGTACCCTGTTTCCTCATGAGTTTTCACTCGTGGGACTACAATTGTATAGTCTGGATACAAAATAGATATTCCAACAATTGTGAATTGATCTCTGCTGCCATTTTAAATTCCTCTCTTGGATTTATTGACTTTGGTGGCACTTCCTCGCTTTATGATATGGGGACAGGACCTTGGTGGACACCAGGGCAGAGGCTCTGTCTTATTGGGGACCCTCTCTTCTTTCCAGTGAGGGGGAGGTGTGACTGAAAGTAAAGAAACCAAATATGCATTACCCAGTGTATGTGCTTGTTGCCCTTGAAGTTCAAACTTGGAAGTGGGGGAATATACAAAAACCTATATCTTTTGAAATCCTAAGGAATGGCTTATGCCTTTCTTAAAGCATTCAGAAATATACAAAGTGTAAAAACTGGAACTGGAAATCCCATGGAATGCAATCTAGCTGTGAGGAATAGATGTGTCGGGGGAGGTAATTTAAACCAAGAGGACTGTTCATGGGATTCATGGACCAATGAGCCTCATAATAGGATTTTATATGTGCTATTCCTAAAAGTTGATTCTTTTATGTTTTAAATCAGGACCTAGGCCTATCCTGATATGTACTTGTAGGCTAGGAAATCAGTTGTGAAAATGTTTACATTAGGCTAATGTTGGTGACAGTCAATAATTTCTGTAGAGTGTTTACTGTCTGCTTAGCTTCAGGCTTCAGTTATTGTACATTGTAAACACTTTTTTGCAAGAATGCAAAAGGTTATTCATGTCTGACATTAAGTTGGTCATGTTTGGGTTTTTTTGGACCCCTTTAAACTTATTCTGGAATTTTTATGAACAGTAAATCCAATATTTTACAGCGAGTATAAATAAGAAAACAGCGCGAAAAAGCTTGAGATGGCAGGGAATGGTGAACATATTTTAAATCTGTATTTCATTCAGTAGTGAGTAGCAGCTGAGGTGATAATATGGTGGCAGGTGGGACGAATTTAACCAAGCAGTTGTAAATCTAGTGAGAACTATGATCCCTGGATCTCTGCAGCCAAGCTGCCTCAAGTCGGCTCGCCTTCCACCGCAGCGTCTGCTTCTTCTAGCGAGTCTTCCTTGCCACCTGCTGGTTCCTTCCTGTGCCAGTAGGAGGCACAGGTGTCTCTAGCATCTTCACATTCCATGTGTCTTATGGGTAAAATGTTATGTTCTGTCTCTTTTGTACTTCTCTGTCCCTATTCCTTTACATGAGGCTCTTCTAGCAAAAGGATTCTCATGCATGTAGTAGCTCAAATCATGTCTAACATGGGTCGTGACTAATTAATTCATTGATTGCTCTGTTGTCTTTTGAATCCCAGCCCTGCCTGAAGATTCTGTTGACTTGTTTTCATCAGGAAGACATTCTATTTTTTCAGTCATATTGAACTGTCCAGATGATGTCTCTTGTGGTTCCTGTCATCAAAGAGGAGCCATTAGACTCCCCATTCCTTGAAGTGGTGAATGGTGAGCAGCATCCTCGATTTTAAGCTTCAGTGTTTTCCCTATTTTCCTAACAAATGTCTATTATTCTAATGAACAGGCCAGGATGAAGTCCAAGCTGGGGACACCGAAGAGAGTATTCTCGGGTGTTCTTGGTTTCCGGCTGAAAGCACTGGAAATGCTTTGCAAGTGATCTCTGCTGAGCTTGTAAGCTGATCATGATGCTTTGTTGGAGTGTTATGCAGTGAAATTGGATGATTATGTTTAATCCCTCTCATTAATATATTGTAGAAATGGTTTATGAGAAACTGGCACTTTTGTGGAATGTGGCCATCATCATAAAAGTCAATAGATTACATGTTCATCCACATCTCCCATCTTTTAAAAAAGTTATTGAGTGTAATTCAACAGGTATTGAGCTGCTCAAATAGTTATTTAGGCAATATTAGTGTCAATTTTATGTTATCTCTATAGTCTTTCTTCAACCCTTTTATCACGAAATTCAACCTCCTCATACTCCTCTATGAGAGAATCTGGAGAAATGAAATTGCATATGCTTCTTACTCTTTCAATGAAGCTTTGCTCTAGGAAATTCAAAGCTCCATCTCCCTGGGGTTGTGAACCCTGAATCTCACATTTTGATGCTAAATTTATTGACTTTTTTCTCCTTCCTCCCCCTCTCAGGTAGCAACTTCTAGGGTTATTTGAGGAAAGAGATGAAGCAGTAAAAAAAGATATCGACTCCTAGATCAAGAAAGAAAGTGCTTTTTTTGCCATAAAAAATTTAATGTCTTGTCACTTAAGGCTTTGTATGCTCTCTCATACTGGAACTGTGCATGATTTGTGACTCTTTTTATAATGTAATGTGTGATATATATTTGTGCTGAGTTCATGGGATGAAGTGAAACCAAGTCTGTGGTTAGTGGTGATCAGTCGATATGATGCAATATGGAAATACTGTGCTTGGATGTCCATACTAATGATGGTGCCCAGAATGAATTTCATTCTTTGAGGAATTCTCTCTTCTGACCTTCCTGCAGTTCCTTAAAAAATTCCAGATAGGCCTGACATTACTTATCTTCAGTGAGGTGTTTCGTGAAACCTGAACCAGGCCTGTGATCTGTCAAAAAGTACATATCCTCTATGATATGGTTTGCTAAAGTTAGAATTTTCCCATAATTGGTCTCGCCTTACTCGTGCTTTGCAAGATGTCTGGAAAACTTGGAGATTCACCCTAATTTTAACTGCATAGGCTGAGGTTTGATATTCTTTAGAAAGAAAAGAGATGGACCAAGGCCTGCTGTAACTGAGTCCTATAAAGAGGGTTGAGGGTTGAAGAAAGGGGAAAAGCCTCTGAGAAGTGGTTTTCCCACTGCTTCGTATTTGACATGATGAAAAGCAAAGAAATGTCCTGGAATTCAAGGAAGGGGAGGGAAATAGCCCTAATCTCCTTGAAAGGGAGTTCTTCAAGTAATCATGCCAGAAATCAACTATTCAGAGGGGTGCATCACAAAAAAAAGGGAAGGATCAGAAGGTGCCCTTTGCATGGCATCAGAACAGAATCTTTGCATTAAGCATAATGGCAGAAAGTATTGACACTTCTGCATATCATTGGTGATTGTGTACTCCTTCATTGTTAAGAAGCATCAATTCTCTCTTTTCCTACATAGACTGAGTCATCAGCATCTCATCATGAAGAATCATTGCCTGAGAAGGAAGAGTCACACCTGGAGTCACCTGTGTGTGGTCCTGTATGTATTGCTCCTACAACCACACCAAGGAGTGATATGCAAGTCGTAGAAGCAAATGTTGAATATATTACTACCACTGATATTGATAAGTTGTACAAATTGAATGGTGATTCTCCTGGTGGCATTGCCTTTGACAAAGGCATCAGAAAGAGTGCAAGGAAGAAGCCAGATTTTTCTCATCGAGCATCACTCGAATGTAGTATCTGTAGCCTGAGCTTCAGGTCAAAGGCAGTTATGTCTAAACACATGAAGTTGGAACATTTTGGAGAGAAGCCTTTCAAGTGTCCTCACTGTAACAAGGCATACATATTTGCAGTGAACCTGAAACACCACATGACGTTTCACTTGGCGTACGAGTGTCGCATCTGCGATGCGACCTTCGAGTGGAAACCGGGTCTGCTCAAGCACATGGAATCTGTTCATTCTGTTGTGAGACCATTTGAATGTGATATCTGTGGGAAGTCCTTCAAGGTGAAATATGCATTAGAGAGACATTTGCTCCGCCATGAGCGAAAGCAGAGATTTGAATGTGGTACTTGTGGAAGGATGTTCCCAAAGGAGAATGAATTGCGTCGCCATGAAGTGTGCCACTCGGAGGAGAAACCGTTCAAATGTGAAGAATGCGGGAAGAAATTCAAGCGGAAGAGCACGCTCGTGCTTCACCACACGATCCATTCGGAGGTAAAACCCTTCGAGTGCGAATTTTGTAAAAAGTCGTTCAAACGAAAGATCGAGCTCCAATATCACCACTCGACCCATTCGGCAGAGAAACCGTTTGCCTGTGATACTTGTGGGAAAGCATTCAAGCAAAAGGGACACCTTTGGCATCATCGCAAGTCTCATTTAGTTGTAAAGTCCTTTGGCTGTGATTTATGCGATAAGGCGTTCAAGCAGAAGATCGACCTCGTGCGTCATCAAGTCTGCCACTCGGAGCTGAAGCCCTTCAGCTGCGAGTTTTGTGGTAATTCATTCAAGAGAAAGAAAGATGTCAACAAGCATTGCAGAATCAAGCATAAAGAAGCGTGGAACTTAAAATTATCTGACCCCCTATTGTGATTGTGCACATGAGTCTCATGAGCAATTTGTATTTTGGGATCTCTCATTTTAGAGTCATTCCTCAAAGTTGTGTTCATGTTTGGGTTTGGCAGATTCTGTCAAATGTGTTATTTTTTTGGTAATCATGGTTTTGAAACACTTTTTGAAATTATATTTGGGGTGTAAAAATGTAGACTCTTAAACCTTTATTTCAATGTTTTTGTGCATTTGTATGCATTGGGTACTTCTGTTCCTTTTCTGACAAAGGGGCAGAAATACCTAATTAGCCTCTTCTGTGCTACCATCAGGAATATCACAGAGCACATAGACAATGTCCCTGTTTCATGGCAGCTAATGTCGAAAAGAGTATATTTCAAGAACAAGCTATTAATCATGCAGGTCACAGTGAATTTAGGTTTGTACATCCTCTGTGACCTGTGTCATTTGAGTTTTCCAGTCTTTTTCATGCATTTTGATTTGTTTGAAGTGACTTTCCTTTACTCCAAAAAAGCCTGTTTTTATAGTTCAACCTGTTCTATGAAAAACCAAGCAGTACTTGGCTGATATCAATGCAAATATGCAGTTTTAACAAATACCAATTGCCAGAATACCTGCAGGTATCAACTCTTGCTGTGCTATTTATAGAAGCATGATCTTTGCCACCAGCAGTAACATATAGCATGTAGAATTATTACATTTATTTGGTTTCCATAATTATTGTAACATATTTGGCTAAGTTACAAATTTTGCATATCATATGCTTTGCCTAAGGATGTTGTTTTGTTGTCTATCTTTGGGTTCTGCAAATCATTATTCTTGAAAGAAATATGAGTTTTCTGGGGTTCGTTTATGGCAGCTCTTCAGTTAAAGTTTCCATTTTATTTCTTCCTTTTTTTTTTACTTTAGGTAGTTGAGTTCCATAACAAAGCAGTTTATGCCAGAATATCAAGGAGGGTATTAATAATTAGGGATACATGAATCACTGCTAAAACGAATTTATTTTTTTCCTTGCTGGACCAAGAGGAAGTCATTTTGGAAGACATATGTAATCCTGAAGTGATGCTGGGAAGCAAGATAGTCCCTTGTTTTCAAATTTGTTTGACTTTAAATATCTGAGAAAGAAAGCTTGATGATGTCCTTTTTTTTTTAATATTTCTTATGCTTTAATGCCTACTATCAGACATAACTTGAATGCAGGTGCATTTGCAGGGTTTTTCTGTGGACCTAAGTGGTTTCTTTTCCATTAAATTGCTGGAACCAAATTTTCATTCGTTTGTGTTATGGCATAAGGATGAGCATCTGTGTCAAATGTGAAAATTGACTGTGCCAGGTGATGCTCATCTTCGGGTGGATTCTGTTGTCTCGTTGGTGTTTTTTTTTTTTTTTTTATATTTTCCTTCTCACTCTGATTTCACATTCAATCTCATTTGAATTTTTAAGCTCTGTGAGCTTCCACAATCATATATTATTTTTGTATCTGCAAGTTCTGTTTCTAGAACTCCTCAGGATACTTATGCATTGTGATGCCTGATTAAAGCATCATTTTTGCCATGGGTGTGTTGTGACATCCTTATTAATGATTTCCTTCTGGGAGGGCCAATAACTTATTGAGTATTGCTGGCAACTCATATATCTATGATGGGAGAGTGCTAGTTCCCACTAAAAAAGATTTCTTTGATGAGCTCTTCGTAAGAACTAAATATGACTTTAAACTGAACTGTCAGAGATTTTTGTGAAGGCCAAGATGACGTTCAACATGGCATTTATCATTGCAAGTAACTGCTGGAAAACATGACTAGCTTCATCATGAACCCCCATGAAAGAAGATTTTGGGAGATACCATTGGATTTTTGGGCAATATATTTGTTTACCAATTGAGTAATGAACATGATATTTCTGAAAAATTTTTCAGAATTTTTCCCCTAAATGCAAAATAGAATGAATGGAAATCAAACTTATTTTGCGGCCACACAACTAGTTCTCTGAAGTCTGGCGATTTCCTTGGCAATTTATCTTGCAACCATGTGGTACAAAGTTCCTGTGGCTCTCGTGTAACTATTGCTTTCAAACTTAAGACAAAATCATTGGTTGTAAGAGTTGAAAAATGTCATCATCCATTCATCCATCAACATGCACCGAATTTATTGCACTGCTGGTGAGCTTTGCCTCATCCTTGGGTTTCCCATTTTACCTAATGTTGCAGTGATGGCAATTCTCTCATGTCAAATGGACAATTTTCTTTACTGGTAAGATTTTGTTACATTATTATTTCTGATAGCATCTTTGTTGTGATAATTTTGATGGAAGTGTCTCTGTAGGAGTCTATTCTCATTTAATATCATATCAATCCCAGCATTTTTCATGCCAGACAAATTACATTTATATTGTCTTCTGCTTGTCATATGTATAGAAATAAATAATATAGCACATGTTTCATCTTACAGGGAGACTGACTAGAATATGCTGCACGAGTAAGGTGAAATGATGATGCGCAGCATAGTTTTTTTTGCTTCCACAGGCTGAACCCAGCTACCTATCTTGTCTCTGGGTTCATGTATTCCAGCATTGTTTGCATATTTCACCATCTAGATGGTTCAAAAATGAATTTTGATCAGATATGACCTCAGAGAATGAAGATGGATTTGCCTTCATTGGGAGAAGATGGTATTATTCCTCAATGCTCCTTTTCATCCAGCTCATGCTTACATGCTCAAAAGCACATGAAATATTTTTGTTCTTCCTTTCCAGGTGAGGGGAAAGGCGAATGGGACAACCCTTCTGTACCGTCCATTTTCCTGCGTGCCGAGCCCTCGCATGAACTTGGGGAGGTTGGTTGCATTCATACTCAATGCAATTCTTTTTTTTTCTCCTTTCAAAGCAAGAGGTGTCTTGAGTGTTTGGTTCCAGGTGTTAATTTTTTTTAATCTAAGAAATTATTAGCAGCAGCAGAGATGTTAAACTTAATTTGTAATGAAATACATATAACCTTGCATGGTAGTTTGCAACTGGGAAGAAAAACAGTGAATGGAAACAAGTAAGTTGCTGAAGTTTATCGTGGTAATTGATTTGGTTGTATGCTTGCTCCTTTGTGTTCCTTGTGAGTTTTCCAGGTTTTTATGTGTAGACTGGTACAGGGTTGCTTGTGTTCCATATGTAATGAAATTTACCAATATCCATATGTCAATTTATGGGTATGAAATAGGAAACTAAAAAATCAGTACAATTGGTAACTATATCTCTGTTCAGTTGAATAGTACTCAAGAGGTGTTTTATATTCCATAACATTAATGTTTCTCAATGCTCATGTAGTGGCTCTTGTTTGTGGTTTAGATGAGCGAGAACCCACCTGAAAAGTTTTCAGAGGGTGAAGATTCATCCAATGAGGAAGCCGAGCACCCTTCACTTCAAAGTTTAGAGAAAGATCATCTAACCCAAACCTCATTTCACGAAGTTATGGGATTGCTTCCGACGGAGGAAAGCGATCCCTGCGTCCCAGAGGTTGTGATCACCTGCTTCTTCCCGGACAGCGACGGTGAAAGCGATTCCGGCTCCGAGACTCGCGAGAGCTCGGAATCGAAAGTGCGCGGGAGGAAGCCGGGGCTGTTTCACCCGACCGAGAGGCCGTTCAGCTGCAGCCTGTGTTCGGCTGCGTTCACTCAGAAGGCCCACCTCCACGACCACTTGCGATGTCGGCATTCGAGCGAACGACCTTTCAGATGTCACAGTTGTAGTCGTGCATTCAAATTAAGAGCTTATCTGAAAAAGCATCTTGCCACCATCCATGGAGATAAGAAATTTGGCAAACGTTGCCACATCGCGAAAAGAAAGTTGTGTCTCGCCCGAGATGTATTTAGAAGCGACGAAGAGAAGGATGAATCTTCCAACTCTTCCTCACCTGAATTCATCACTCCAGACATTCCTTCCGAAGAAGTGAAGATGGAAGAGTCTAAGTTGAAGAATGACACTTCAAAAATGAAGATGGAAATGGTCGAGCCAGATTCCAAAGAGGCCGTGTGTGAGGACCCCGCCTTGGAGCCTTACGGCCTCCCACCGGAGAAGCCCCGCGGCAGGAAGCCCGGAGCCTTCGACCCGGCCGAACGACCGTTCAGGTGCGAAAGCTGTGATGGTGCGTTCAAGTCGAAGTGCCACCTGCAGGACCACGTCCGCTCGGTGCACCTAAAGGAGAGGCCCTTTTTGTGTGGCATCTGTGGACATGCGTTTTCGATTAAGGGAAATCTGAAGAAACACCTGATGGGATCTCATCGGTGGAAGTCCAAAGAAGCCCTCCTGAAAGCGAGCCCTGCCGAAACGAAGCCCGTTTTACGGCAGCGACAGCAGATCGGTTGTGACATCTGCAAGCGTGAATTCAAATCCAGAAGCCATTTGCAAGACCATTTCCAGTCGATACATTCGGATGAGAGGCCCTTCAAGTGTCAGTTCTGCAACCTTGCCTTCAAATTGAGTGGGAATCTGAAGAAACATCTCATATATTCTCACATTTCCCCATCGAAAAAGGAGACTAAGGTCGTTGCAAAGAGCACGTTTCGATTTTCCTGTGACATCTGTCACCGTGGATTCAAATGCAAAAACCACTTACAAGACCACGTGCAATCGAAACATTCCACTGCGAGGCCCTTCAAATGCCACCTCTGTAACTATGCCTGCAAACTGAGAAGCAACCTGAAGAAGCACGTGATCCTGTCCCACAACAGCAAAAGCATACCCACCCTGCCGCCGAGCAAAATCTGCGGGCGCAAGCCCGGTCGGTTCGATCCCTCCAAGAGACCGTTCAAATGCGACTTCTGCGACTGCGGATTCGCGTCGTCGGGTCATCTCGACGATCACGTTCGGTCCAGACACTCGACCGAGAGGCCCTTCAAGTGTAACACTTGTGGCCATGGCTTCAAAGTGAAGCGAAACCTCAGAACTCATAAAAGGAAGTGTCACCCAGACGAAGGAGTCTCCAAGAGTCGTTGAAGTGATCGCACACCGGAACGGCCGTGGAGGATTGAATCATGCCTTACATCGCCAGTGGTATTCGTTGCAAGAGGAAAGCCTTTCTGCGTAGGTCTATGTATCACCTGGAAAAAAAAAAGGTGCTGCTCAAAAGGTAGCGCTTCCTTTTGGACTCGGATGAGATGTTTTCGAGAATGTAGCCGGTTGGAGTTGCCTTTGACAAGTTCCATGCATCCATGTACTTCAGCTTCCTACAGAATGAATGTTTTTTTTTTTGTACCACTCGATAAGCAATTATTTTAGCATGTGCTCACGTTTCAGCCTCTGCATGCAGTTATATCGATACAAATGGTATGTAATTGTTCATGCAAAGGAATCATCAATGCATGGAATTTCTTTCACAAGTACTGGACTCATTTCCCTTCGAGTCAGATGAAGGCTGATGATTGCTCATTTTGGTTGGTATTCATTTTTGCTAGTGTGTGAATCGAATGCTTCTCTGTTGCTGCATCACGAGTTTCTGAAGGAATAAATTGCCGATCGGGCACTGGCATCAGGTCAAGAGTCTATCGATCAGTCTCGAAACAGTGAAGCTTAGAAATTGGCGGAATTACACCTCCGATGAGCAAGGCCTGGTGCTGGAGTGGTCCTTGTTTTCCCCAAAAAGGTAGTGCTGCAATTTGTTTATCACAATTTCAGATATATTAAAAAATTTTGGCCTGTAGATTTTCCCCGTAAATGCATTATTATTCCTCACAACTGATATCCGCGTTGTATTAAGGCTAAGAGGAATTAGGTCTCAAATCATAAAAAAGTTCCTCTTATGATTTGAGACCTAATTCCTCTTTTCTCCACTTGGCAAAGCGGGAAGTATATACTTGGAGCCGCCGTGTTAAAATGTATTGGCGGTGCGCCAATGCATTTTAACACGAGAATCACGGCAGGAATGTCGCCTCGCGTTCATCCAGGAATGTCGTTGTTGCCGACGTCTCGACGAGGAAATGGATTCCCCCATGGAATCCGAAACTAGCAACTGACAGCTTTTGAAGAACCGGTCCATAAATTACCTGGCAGAAAAAGTATGTAAGTAAATAAAGAAGAGATAAAAAATAAAAAAGAGCTGAATGCTTGTCATAAATGACAAAACGGGCTCTTCAAAGCAGGGCTGAGGAATGCAATTTTTTTCGTTCCGCGTTCCGTTCAACCGGATCCCAACTTGTTCCGTTCCACGATTATTAATTTCGTTCCTTTTCGCTCCAGGAAACATTTCCTTTCGAGTGCATTCCGTTCCAATCCAATTTTCCACAAGGAAAAATAACGGAAAATTTTTTTTTGTATCCCTGGGAAACCAAATTTTTTTTCTTCACAAATTTTCCCTTATGAAAGTTTTTGAAGGAAAAAATGGCCATGGTAATTGGAACAGAACGGAACGAAATTATTCCGTTTTTCGGAGCAATCGATTTCGTTCCGTTCCGAATCCCTCCTTAAATGCGAGAAAAGTCGAAATACAAGTCAGCCACACCAGATCAAAAAACCTGTTATTTCCTGAGAGCGCAAATTTCACCATGTTTTTTAGCACTAAATATTGCACGTCAGCCGATTCACACCAACGCGTCAGGCAAAAAAATGTATTAAAAATCGACGATAAGTCAGGACTAGCGGTGGAGGAAATTCAGGAATTTTCGGGGCGTTCCAGGTCGTGGTACTTCGCGACTTCGCCCCCTTTGGCGACCCACTCGTTGAATGCCCCCGGATATAACCTAGAGGAAAAAAAAAAAAAAAAACTAAAATTAAAGAACAATATATATTTATATTTTTAAAATATTGGTCTTTTCAGGCGACTCGACTTGAGCTGCTGATATCCCAGGGCACGGAGCGCGTCGATGGCCAATTTCGCCCTCCTCCCGCTCCGGCACGTCACCACCACGTTCTCCTCCTCCGGACCCGGCTTCCTGCACCCGTATTTCCTCTCGAAGGAATCCGAGTCCATCTTGAAGGCTTCCTCCACCTCCGCGACTGCGATGGCAACGAATTCGTCTCCATCACTCACTATCGAATCTCTGAGATTTTATAATAATTTCAATAATTACGATAATTTAATATTTTTCCCGAAAAGCATTTCTCACGACAGCCAAATTCCTCCAACTCTCTTCCCATCGCCACCATAATTTTTTTTTGTTCCCGAAATTTCGGAAGCGAAAACGCTCACGAGGGACGCCGAAGCTCCCGGGGATGATCCCGGCCTCGCTCATCTCCGGTCGATTCCGGCAGTCCAGCAGCAGGATTTCTCCGTTGGACAGCTTCTCCCTCACCTCGTCGTAATTCACCTCGTCTAGAGCGATGAGGGAACGATTGCGTCACCGGTATCATCATGACCAATAACAATATCACTAGTACCGATAAGTACTTCCAGGCAATCGAGGGGAATCACTCGTAACGATTGTTGATGCCATTTCAATTTTTCATTTTAATTTTTCATTTTTCTGTCATTTCTCCTCTTGTTGACGGAGATGGCTTTAAACGAGCATTTCGAATATTTCCCTGAGCGTGGTGGAGAATAAAGGTCAGCGTACCGCTGACCTTTATTCCGCCGCTTCCAGAAGCGACCATGGGCCGCTTCCAGAAGCGGCCTCCTCGGGACAGGTGCCTCGAGGCGGATGTGGAACCTCTCGTTCCCCTTACATTCTGGACGGCTCGAGGACGAGATGACCCGGGGCCTTGAGCATCGCGACCCTCGTATAACTCAAAATCGATTTATTTTTTAAGGGAGAATGCGCTCGCTGTGATGGGCGTTACCAATATTTATATTTATCGGTACAAATATGCACGATCGAATCGTGCATTTTTCAAGCAGCTAGATTGCATCGAGGAAGAAGACTTTTAGCGTCCGTCGACGACGGAAAATACGAGCCAGTCGGAAGAAATAAACAGTGGAACGGTTGCGGCAAACGTCTCTGACGGCGCGTGTCGACGATTCCTTCGATATCGTCTCGACGTTCCCGAGGCCAAGAGCGTCGCGAAAATGCGATCGAGGAATTGGAATTTCATCAGCCTCCCGATTGCATCGCCAGAAATTCTCGCCGACTTTTCTTTGCATCAATCGAATCCAGAGTCGGTGGAGGTTCGTCGCTGCGATTGGGGGCGCTGATGGCGGACGGATTCCGAAACCAATTTTGTTCATTTCATGTAATGGCATCCAAATTCGTTTCTGCGTTCATTCGTTAACCCCCCAGTCTGAAATGCATTCTATGACGGCATCGAATCGATCGAGATCGACTGCTTTACAGAATTTTCTCATTATTATTAATATTATTCCAACGCGTTACAAGCATGTGGGAAAAGAGGGCGCCGAGATCTTCTTTCTACGAGCGGAGGAGAGAGAAACAGTTTTATTTCTCTTTTTATACGATGAAGAAACGGAATCGGAACGAGTCTCACAGTTACATCATACGACACTAAGTGGGTGACTCGAGTTCGGGACAGAACCGCGGATCGCCGCTTGCAGAGAGCTCTAGCGCACCGCAACGGCGGAGGGAACGAGCGGAATGACGGAATGATGGAATGACGGAAGCGACCACGAACACCTTGCAAGGGCTTTCCCCTGGATGGGAGGACGCCAGGAAGGGATGCGACCTCCACGACCGCACTCCCTTCGGCGCGCGAGCCAGGCTGCTTCTGCCGGAAGATGCGGAGGCGTGGATGCCCTCGAGGCATCGCGCTGGCCGTCGCCTACTTTTCGGAACCCTTTCGACGGCCTGGTGTCGAACGGGTCCCGCCGACCGGGGAAAGCGATCCACTAACGGTCCGGCCCATCTTTTCGTCTTCTGCGACGTCATTCCTCGCCCTGCGGTCGAGCGACAAACCGATAGTTGTCGCTGGAGTGTTTGGATCTTTTCCACTCGAATGTCTGTCCCCTCAGTAATTCGAAGTTTCGGAGTCGAACCGAAGTGTACCTCAGACGGGTAAACGACACTTGTGTACAGGATGCGCTTGGGGATAGCCTATTTCCGGTAGGCCAGCCAATTGAAGCCAAATGACCAATTGAAAGACCAATTGAAGCCGAAGCGCTTCCCTTAAATTAAGCTCAGAAAATACGATGGGAACGAATTAAATAATTTGAGAGAGGAATTATCGTTCTCGCAACAAGAAGACAAAATCGCGCATGGTGATTACGGAAGCAATGAACTTCTCACCGAAGGTGGAATTGGAGGTGGCACTGGGGACGGGATTCGATACAGATCCCATGTCGATCCAAGACCTTCTGCCTCGCCTCCCGGGTGGACGCAGGACGCACGCGAAGAGGATGGAGAAGGTCGCAGGATGCACGCGAATGGAATGGATGAGGTCGCAAGCAGAAGGGACTGCGCGATGGTCGGGGGGGGGGGGGAAGAGGCCTGCGCCGAACGACTTCCGCGGGCCCGACCCGGTTTGGAACCCTTTTTCAACCATTTTCTTTTTTCTCCCTTTTTTTTTTTAACTAGACGCGTCCCCGATCTGAGACGGGTGTGATGCGGCCATCGTCTTATGAGAGGGGATGGCGACTCGCTCGGCTAAGTTTCCAGTTCGGACAGGAACCCAGAAGATTCCATTCATACTTATGCAACCGTCCATTTCTCTCAATCTCGATTCATTCACTTTTACACATTAAAGCATCCTCACCCTCACAGCCTGTAGACGTGAACCGAATCACGATCCAGATGCCGACTGTTCGTGGCCACAGTTGAGAAGCTGGGGGAGGGGGGGGGGGAGGTCCAAAACGGCAACCCGCACAGGGCTCTGTTCTAGGAGAAAACGTTCCTTGGTAGATGTGAATCTCTCGGACTCCTTTCACCCCCGGCTCCTTTCGCTACTCCCTGCAGGCACAGAAATGCGTTAGATAACCGCGGACGGGACGCTTCCATTTCTGGGAATCCCTGTTCGTCCGAGATCATGAAATATTCTCTATGAATTTCATCTCTACCCTCGGGCCTTTTGGCGACGACCTTGTGGATCGTTTCGTGACGCCTTTCCCGCCGAGTCTCTGCATGCAATCCCTGTGAATGGAAGCCAGAACTCGTTTTCCCGAAAAGCGGTCTTCGGTGGGGGCCACTTGCAAGCCCTTCTTTTGGTCGGATATTTTCTTCCCGAGGTCATCGTCAATGGCTCCGATTCGCTTCGGCGCATCGGAGATGCACATTTCCCATTCTTCAGCAGACAAGGTTCTTGAGAATTTCGGAAAAACGAGGAAAGAGTAGAGGGGGAAAAAAAGGAACTTTGCGGATAACGACAGTTTTCATTCATTATTATTTGTGACTCAGTGGAAATGCAATTTCCAACGCTCGTGAACTTCAGCGGCGCCGAAGGCACGCGTAGGCAGATATTTCGAAGGCACCTCTGATGCATGAAAATTCGAGTGACATGGGAATAAAATATGAGGAATTCTGGTTTTTCATTTATGGAGAAAGATTTCCGCATTAAAATAAAGTCGAGATCGGACCGTGAGCTTGTCATTCGCGAGTCTCGCTTGGGATTTTTCCTCACACTTCTCGATTTCCTTCAAAACGAGAGAGGATTCCGGGAAAATGGAGGGATGACTCCCAATCGAACGGAGGAGGGATGTCCATTCACCACTCGCGGTGACCCACCCGACTGCACAGGTGTCATCCACTCCGATGTCACGGGCCGGGAGGGAGCCATCCCCCCCCGACTCGCTTTCCCGTCGAGGATGCAACTGCGCGGGGTCCAGTTCCGAATGGAGGTTCCTTTTCCTTCCCCCCCCCCCCGTTGCATTCTTCAAGGTCGTGAGGTCATCGGGTACGACCGCGGAATCCGAGTTCGACTGCTTCTGCCGATATGAATCGTTCAGCTGCGCGCGTTTCGCTGGGCCTCGCGGTTCACAACGTCGAGGCCATCGACCGTTTCCCTCTTCGACTTTCTCTTTCGTCACTTTTTTTGGCTCGTATCGCAGAATGTGTACGGCGGTGTGGATCGAGGACGGGTATTCGTTGCGGAGCGGCATCTCCAGAATCGGTGGGTTCGAAATTGCACACTGACTCGGGGACGCGAGAACGGGCGATGTTGCCAAAGTGAGACAACCTCAAATACAAAAATAAGTCAGCCGCACCAGATGGACGATCTGGTGCAGTTAGATAGACGATCACGTCGTACTTTCAGTACTGAGTATTGCACGTCATTCGATCGCATGAAAGCGCAAGGCAGAAATATACAAATTGGCAATTAAGCAGGAATAGCGGTTGAAGAAATCAGGAATTTGTAGGCTGGAACAGGTCGCGGGATTTGGCCACGTCGCCCCCTTTGGCGACCCAGTCGTTGAAACTCCCACTGTACCACCTGTAAAAAAAAAAATTAAATAGTTATAATTTCATTAGGTACAGCAGAATTAATTTTTGATTTTCGCCTTCGGGCGATCGGTCTGACTTGAGCCGGTGATATCCGAGGGGTCGGAGCGCGTCGATGGCCAGTTTCGCCCTCCGCCCGGTTCCGCACATCATCACCACGTTCTCCTCCTCCGGATTCGGCTTCCTGCATCCGTATTTCCTCTCGAAGGAGTCCGAGTCCATCTTGAAGGCTTCTTCCAACTCAGGAACTGCAATGCGAGTGAAGAAATCCATCCAGATAAAAATTGAAGGATGGCAAGCGCTTTAACGAACAGCAACGTTACACCTCGTTCGTGATTTGAATAACCAATAGTTACGAATGGCGGGACGCGTTTCCTCTAGCTTCAGGCTAGATTCTCTGAGGTAAGTCAATTTAATTTATTACGTTTCTTTGGAAGCTTTTTTTTTGTTTCACTTCTCTGTGTCTTTTCCTCGCCGACCTTCAGTCCTTTATCGAGGAGATGGAGAAAAAAAGAGGAGAAATGCTCACGGGGGACGTTGCAACTTCCGGGGACCATTCCGGCGTTCCCGATTTCCGGTCGATTCCGGCAGTCCAACAGTTGGATTTCCCTCTTGGACAGCTTTTCCCTCACCTCGTCGTATTTCACCTCGGCTGGAGCGATGGGGAGAATCGTGATCGTGAGCATCGTGATCGTGAGCGTCACGAGCGAGAGGAATATCACTAGTTCCGATGAGTACTTCCGGGGAAATACGGGGAATTCTCGTCTCGGTAGGTGCTAGCGGTTGAAATTTTCCATTTTGTGTCATAGATGTATCACAAGAACCGTTCTTCCTCGTTCTGACAACGACGGCACTTAAACAACGGTGGGGCTCGCGAGAATCCCGTAAAGCGCGGTCGAGAATCGAGACCGGCGGCACGGCAACTTTCCGAGCAAAGGGGCCGCATCCGACTCACGCTGAAACGGCTTTCGTGAAATACGAAATTCACTCGACTGGAAAGTAGGTTTTGCCTCCTCGGCGTTGGGAGGAAGCGTCCAGGCGTTGGGAGGAAGCGTCCAGGCGTTGGGAGGAAGCGTTCAGTTGTCGTCTCGGAGCTGGTGACGAAACGAATCGCTTTCCCTTCAGCTCGACGGCGAGACTGCCGATCGTCGCGACGTTCGAGTAACGAATGACGGAAAAGGGGAGAAGAATGCAATTCGCGCATTTTTCAAGCAGTCGGATTGCTTCGACGAAGAATGCTTTTTCAACAGTGGAAGACGGAAAATTCCAGGTCGACGGAAACAAAAATGAAAATAATAATGGAGTCATTCCACGTCAAATCAACACACTGCAAAACACGACCTCCTCTGATTTTGATGAAATTTGGGCCAAAGCTTTGTACAATCGAGAAAGAGGGATTCCAAAATACTTTCCTCCTCACTCGCTTAGATCTAAAGATTAGAGGCTCTAAATACAATGTCTGCTTTGTTACCTACGGAGCCGAAGGGCATTTTAAATTCCGATTAGTTTCCATATTTTTTCGTTCAACTCTCCCTTCTCAGAAATGCATTTGATTGCGTCACATGAGTCGATAGTTTCCTTTATTATGTTTTTATTATAAAGGTTGTACTACGCCAAATGTTTTCTTCCATTTTATTATAAATAAAAATACGTATAATACAAACGTCCGTAAAATAAAAGAAGCTAAAGGAGCTCCTCCGTAAAGGCGGAGGGTAAATATTTTTCCATCTCTACTCATGCGAGGAGGAATCGGAAAGATATAGACGGTTACACGAGAGCTCTTTAAATTGCTCTATTTTTCGCGACCCTTCCACGGGCCGGGTTGGGGAGGCCGGGTGCCCCAACGGCTCCAGCCGATAGGGGAAAGCGGTCGTCTGCGACCTCGTTCCTCGCGTTGCGGTCGAGCGACGAACCGGAAAGGATTCTTAATGCGGTTCGACCACAGAGAGGATATAAATGGAGGGCCTCCCCCATGGCACGAGGTGCTGCACCCTTCCAAGGGGCGGCCGCCATCCCTCTGAAGTCGCACGAGCAAGGAGTTCATAGCAGACACATGAAAAAGGGGAGGGCAAAAGAGGCAACTTGCCCCGGGCTATATGGCCGGGGACCTCCACGCTAGGAACCAACCAATCACGCTATTCATTCCCGCTTGCGAGACTTCCATCAAGATGTGCGGAAGCAGTTGAGAGTCTCGAGGCAGCGAAGGCCTCAAAAGAGACATCTATATACGCTCTATGGGTTGGACTTTTCCGCTCGGATGCTAAACCTCATTCATTCGTGCATCGTTTCGAAATCGAACTAAGCATGCCTCAGACGGAAAGGAAACGGTCGTTAACAAGGGCTCATGCTCATAAGTGCCTGCACATGTACATTTTAGTTTCTTCGTTTGCGATAACCTATTTCGAGAATGCTGAACATCGTGCCGAAATTATGCGCTCCTTCTTCGGCGATGCTTAGTAAATGAAACGGGAGGAAATGAAATCATTTCTAACTGGAAATACCTTTCTCGCTTCACCTGGAGAATTGTGGAGTTATAAGGAATTGTGAAAGCGACGAATTTTCAAATGAATGTCTCACCGACGGTGGAATCGGACGAGGCGCTGGAGACCGAGTTCAACACAGATCCCATACCGATCGGAGGTCTAGTCTCGCTTCTCGGGTGGACGAAGGTCGCACGCGAAGGGAGTGCAGGAGGTCACAGGAAGCACGTGAAGGGAATGGAGGAGGTCGCAGGCGATGGGCAGAACTGCACTGGATGCGGTGGTCGGGCTGTCAAAGAGAGGTCTGTGCGGTAAGGCTTTCGCGGGCCCGACCCGATTGGGAACCCTTTTGCAAAAAAAAAGCTGGACGCGTTCCCGATCTGAGGCAAGTGTGGTATAGCCATCGTCTTATTTATAGATTGAGATGCTGACTTGCATGGCAAAGTTTCCCGAGCGGACAGGGACTGGACTATTCCGTTTGTGAGGATTACTCGGCTTAATGGCACTGCCAGTTTGCCTCAGCCATCATTTTCGTGCAATTTACCTTCGCACATTAAATCATTCTCATAGCCTTGATGCATGAACCGAATCCTATTCCAGATGCCAACTGTCCGTGGCCACAGCAAAGGAGCCTGTAAGGAAAAATGTGGCAAAGAAAGAATCAGATTAAGAAGTTCGGCCTTGCTTGAGGAGGAGCTTTCAAAATTGTGGCCAGTGGTCGGGATGGGGCGATAAGGGAACCCGCGAAGGACTCTCCTGGGAGAACTTCCCTTGGAAATTGAAGATCTCTAAGGGCTCCTTTCACTGCCGGCTCCTTTCACTTCCGCATGCAGGCAGGAAAATGTGTCATATAACCGCGGATGGCACGTTTCCTACTCGGGGAATCCCGATCGGCTGGAATCGAAAAAAGAAAGTATCAGGGGGATTCTGTTCCAACTTTATCCCTTCCCCCAGGCTTTTTGACGATGACCTTCAGAACAATTTTTGGACGACTTCCCGGCCGGGTCGCTACGTGCATTCCCCTGAAACGGAAGGCAATACTGTTTTTATTTTAAGTTATTTATTACTTAGTAATTTCTTTTCTTTTTAAAGCAAGATTTGAGTTGCTTTCAATCCCTATATTTGGTCGGTAGGAAAGGCAAGGAAAGAGAAGAAAGTAGGAACTTTTACTCTAACAATGGCAGAGTTAATAAAGATTGTGCGGCAATTGCAACACCGCTTTTTTTTCCCCCAACAAGCTGAGAAAAGAAAAACCTCTGACAACCTGATTTGGAGAGAGGGGAAACGTTGTCGCATTTGATGCTGATATGTCCGGAGGGGGAGGGGGGGGGGGGGGGGGGGGGGGGGGGGGNAAACGTTGTCGCATTTGATGCTGATATGTCCGGAGGGGGAGGGGGGGGGGGGGGGGGGGGGGGGGGGGAGGAAAGGAAGGGGGATTCCAGAAGTAAGGAGTCATTGCTTGACTCATTCTCTCCCTTCCGTCTAACACTTCCGTTATGCATTGAAGCCCCACTTAAATCACTAGAGCAATGTCATTTACTCTCTGAAAGATTCCCCGAAAAACGTAAGAAAGTCATTGAAAACAGCTGGGACTGGACAGAGGCATCCCCCAAATTCAAAGGCAGACTAACGGTACATAATCTCTATAACTTTCTCCAAGTATTCCCCAACATTTTGAACCTCCAGTTTCTCTAAAGCGTCAGACAATTGCATCTCCTTCTCCACGATCATTCTGTCTTTGATCTTTACTTGTCCTGTCTGGTATTGGGAAACCTTCACACTAACCGCTAGCTCTTCTCGCTGCGAAATTTCCACAAGTTCACCCAAATCCGGATTAGCCCTCTTAGTCTATCAGATCGGATAGACGATCGTGCCAGCCTTCTGCACTATTCTTTGTTCGCTGACATTCCCCACTACAAAGCCGCAGGACTTTTTCACGCACTCGTACATGACGCCCATATTCTTCTTCGGTACTTTCACCATTCGGTACTCGAATATATCCACAACAACCAGTTCTCTCCCTTGTTCAATGGCAAAAACTTCTGGGTGAAGAATACGAAGTCACTCCACAAGAACGAAAGCGAAATGGCCATGTAAGCTGTAGCCTATTTTGCCATTTTGCCATATTCGCTTTAAAAAAAAAAGTAATCCATTTAAATCAGAGAAAACCAGTGTTAAAAAAGGAATTCCGTTCCCTGCAATGCAAGTAATTAAATTTTCACGAATTCTGCCGATGATGCTTATGCCCAGTCCCAGCTGTTCCGAATGACTTTCTTAAGGTTTTTGGGGAATCTTTCAGAGAGTAAATGACATTGCTCGAGCGATATAAGTGGTGCTTGAATGCATATCGGAAGTTTGAGACGGAAGGGAGAGAATGAGTCGAGCGATGACTCCTTACTTCTGAAATCCCCCTTCCTTTCCTCTTCCTCCCCTCCCCCCCTCCAGGCATATCTGCGTCAAATGCGACACCGTTTCCCCTCTCTCCAAATCAGGTTGTCGGAGGTTTTTCTCTTCTTGGTTTGTTGGAGAAAAAAAACGGTGTCGCAATTTTCGCCCAATCTTAATAAAGTATAATCGTGATCCAGAGGATACTCTGTTCCAAACGTTCTGTAAACTTTAGCGACGTCGAAGACACACTTATAAACAAACAGACACATCGAATTCATCTATTGTACCATGGAAATTAGAATGACCAGTTTCACGGAAAAAAGGAATTCTGGTTTTTGATCTGTGAGAAAGGACTTCGGTATTGAGAGGGTTCAGATCGGATCGTGAGTCTGGCATCGGCGAGAATGATTTCCGATTTTTTCTCGCTTTTGGATTTGCCTAGAAAACGAACCCAGTGTAATGGAGGGATGACTCAATCGAGCGGAGGAGGGACGAACCTGAATTTACCACTCGTGATGACCCACGCGACTGCACGGCATCCACTGCCATGTCTTGGGGACAGGAGGGAGTCATCCCCGCGTCGCCTCCCCTTGCCCTCCATTCCCAGTCCGCTTCGCGTGAGGAATGCTATTGCGTATTTGCACCAGATCGGAACGAAGATGCATTTTCGTGTTCCCACTGCTTTTTACAAGGTCATGAGGTCATCGGGTACGAACGTGGAATCCGAGTTCGGCTGCTTCTGCCGATATGAATCCTTCCCCTGCGCATGTTCTTACTGGGCCTCGTGGTTTCCAACGTCGATACCATCGCCATCTGCAGTTTCCCTTATCAACTTTTCCTTATTTTTGTCGCTTTTGTTGACTGGTATTGCAGAATAAACCGAGGTGGATCAAGTACGGTTTGGTTCATGATTGTACCCTGGCTCGGTGACACTAGAACGTGCTCTTCGAAGCGAGACAACTTAGAATGGAAGCTAGTCAGCCACGCCAGAAGAAAAGCCGATACATTATGAGATTCCTGTATTTTTTTGTACTGAATATTGCACGTCAGTCGATCTCATCATAGCCTGAGGGAGGAAGATAAAAATTGAAAATTAATGAGGAATGGCGGTAGAGGAATTCAGGAATTTTCAGGCAGTTCCAGGTCGCGGGATTTGGCCACGTCGCCCCCTTTGGCGACCCAGTCGTTGAAACTCCCCCTGTACCACCTGTTAAAAAACAAAGCTACAATTTCATTCTGTACAGTAAAATTTATTTTAATTTTTGCCTTCGGCAATCGGTCTGACTTGAGCCGGTGATATCCGAGTGGTCGGAGCGCGTCGATGACCAGTTTCACCCTCCGCCCGGTTCCGCACATCATCACCACGTTCTCCTCCTCCGGATCCGGTCCAGCATCCGTATTTCTTCTCGAAGGATTCCGAGTCCATCCTGAATACTTCTCCCACCTCCGAAACTGCAATGCGAGCGAAGAAGCCCATCCAGATAAAAATTGCAGGATGGCAAGCGCAACATGAGCAACAAGCGCAACGTTTCTCTTCGTTCGAGCGCGTTCGTAATTTCAATACCCAATGGTTACGAATGGCGAGACGCGTTTCCTCTAGCTTGAGGGTAGATTATTTGAGGTAAGTCAATTTATTACATTTCTTTGGAAGCTTTTCATCGTTTCACCTCTCTGTGTCTTTTCTTCGCCGACCTTCAGTCCTTTATGGAAGAGATGGAGAAAAAAATAGTAGAAACGCTCACGGGGGACTTTGCAACTTCCGGGGACCATTCCGGCGTTCCTGATTTCCGGTCGATTCCGCCAGTCCAACAGCTGGATTTCCCTCTTGGACAGCTTTTCCCTCACCTCGTCGTAATTCACCTCGTCTGAACCGATGAGAAGAATCATGAGCGAAAGGAATATCAGTAGTTCCGATGAGTACTTCCGGGCAATTACGTTGTATTCTCGTCTCGGTAGGTGCTAGCGATTTAAATTTTCCATTTTGTGTCATAGATTTATCGTAAGAACCGTTCCTCCTCGTTCTGACGACGGTACTTAAACAACGGTGGATCTCGCGAGATTCTCGTAAAGCGTGCTTGAGAATCGGGACCGGTGGTATGGCGACTTTCCGAGCAAGGGGGTCGCATCCGATACGGACCGCGCTGAAATGGCTCTCATGAAATACGAATTTCACTCAGCAACTTTCATGATATGCTTGGATTATGAAAGTTGTATTGCGCTAAATTTTTCTTTCATTTTATTATGAATTTAAATATAAAATATTTTTAATGATACAAACGTACGTAAAAAAAAGGAGCTTAGTAGCTCCGAACGGGCAGAAAGTAAATATTTTTCCATCTCTTCTCACGCGACGAGGAAACGGAATCGGGAAGATATAGACGGTTACACGAGAGCTCTTTAAATTGCTCTATATTTCGCGACGGTTCCACGGGCCGGGTGCCCCAACGGCTCCAGCCGATAGGAGAAAGCGGTCGTCTACGACCTCGTTCCTCGCGCTGCGGTCGAGCGACCCGCCGGAAAGGATTTTTAATGCGGTTCCACTTTTTCGCTCGGATGCCGAACCTCATTCATTCTTGCATCGTTTCGAAGTCGAACCGAGCTGGTCTTAGGCGGGAAGGAAACGGTCGGTAACGTGGGCACTGGTGCATGAATGCTTGCACAGGCACATTTAAATTTCTTAGCTTGCGATAGCCTATTTCTAGAATGCTGGACATCATGCCGAAATAATGCGCTCCTTCGTCAGCTATGCTTAGTAAATGAAATGGGAGGAAATGAAATCATTTCTAACTGGAAATACCTTTCTCCCTTCACTTGGAGAATTGCAGAGTTAAAAGGGAATTGTAAAAGCGTTGAATTTTCAAGTGAATGTTTCACCGACGGTGGAATTGGACGAGGTGCTGGAGGCCTTGTTCAACACAGATCCCATACCGATCGGCGGTCCACTGTCTCGCTTCTTGGGTGGACGCAGGACGCACGTGATGGGAATGATGGAGGTCGTAGGCAATGGGCAGAATAGCGCTGGATGCGATGATCAGGCTGTCTAAGAAAGGTCTGTGCGGTAAGGCATTCGCGGGCCGACCCGACTTGGAACCCTTTGCGAAAAGAGCTGGACGCGTTCCCCATCCATGCCATCGCCTTATTTATAGAATGTGATGATGACTTGCATGGTAAAGTTTCCCGAGCGGACAGGGACTGGAATATTCCGCTGATGGATTCCTCGGCTTAATGGCACCGCCGGTTTGCCTTAACGCCTCATCATTTTCGCTGCATTTTACCTTCGCACATTATATCATTCTCACAGCCCTTTTGTAAGTTCCAAACCCCATTCCAGATGCAGACAGTCTGTGGTCAGAGTAGACGAGCCTGTGTGTGTGTGGGGGGGGGGGGGGGGGGGGGGGCC
>CAJPEV010000743.1:6610-35963 GCA_905338385.1 Darwinula stevensoni | reverse complement strand
GGGGGCGGTGTGGGGGGGGGGGGGGGGGGGGGGGGGGGGAAGTGGCCAAGTTAGAACAAAAGCTCGGCTTTGCTTCAGGTGGAGCTTTCAAAATCGTGGCCAGTGGTCGGGATGGGCTGATACGGGAACCCGAGAAGGATTCTCCTGGGAGAAACTCCTTTGGGAAATTAGAGATCCCTAGGACTCCTTTCACTTCGGCAAGCAGGTACGAAAAAAATGTTTTATATAATGGCGGCTGGGACGTTTCCTACTCGGGGAATCCCGATCGGCTGGAATCGAAAAAATTATCAGAGGGTATTCTATTGGAACTTTTTTCCTTCCTTAAGGATTTTGGTGATGACCTTGAGAATAATTTCTCGACACTTTCCCGGCTGAGTCACTACGTGCATTCCCCAGAAACGAAACTTTTCGATTTGTCTAGAAAACGAACCAAGGGTAATGGAGGGATGACTCCCAAGCGAGCGGAGGAGGGATGAACCTGAATTAACTACTTGGGATGACCCACACGACTGCACGGCATCCACTGCCATGTCTCGGGGACGGGAGGGAGTCATCCCCACTTTGCATCCCATCAAGCTCGAGTCCCAGTCCGCTTCGCGTGAGGAATGTCATTCCGTAGCTACACCGGGTCCAGATCAAGGTACTTAGAGTGTTTAGGACGCGTGGAGGAGAGCAGGCATGTCCATAAGTGGGCACGAGAAAAGCTAATCTAGGAGTGCATCTATGCTCCTTCGTGGAGCCGGATTTTCTCCCATTGCAAAAGCGGACTGTCGCCACCAAAGAACCACGACTGTAAGTGTCAGTGCGAAGCGGGATGCCCTACTGCACATTTTCCATGTTTTTTTTTTACATTTATTTTCCGACTGTTTAGTATCTGCCAATATGCGAAGTATAATAGCGTACAAAATTGCGAGATTCATTGTAAAATGAATTGGAGAGGGTGGCAAATCGTTCATTGAGACAAGTATAGTGACCCAGAGGCTGGTTCGGGAGCAACTGGGGCACTAAGAAAGTCCTTCATTTTCTGTTTTCTTGTAGACGGATGATGAGGAGCATTTCATCATTCAAGGTGCACATTGTGACACATGCAAGGCCACTGTTTCTCCCCATTCTTCCCTAGTCCAATTACAATGCTATGACGTGAGAAAGGCCCTTTTGATATTTAGAAAAGTCCAAGGAATGCAGAAGAAAACCTCTACATAATCAGTGTGCATCTGTTTCTACAACAGGAAACTGATGAAGTGATAAGAATACTTAAGGCTTACGAAAGAGTTACCCTCCCGCCGCAAGAGCTCGGGAAGATAATGCCTAAATTTGTGCGAGCCATTTGGTTGTGTAAATTAGATGTTTTTGTAGCGCATGCGTATCGCAGAGGTTCTCTCTGCTGCGCTGAGAATTCCAAGCCTCTTGCGCAAGGGGGGCCGGAGAGAGGGGCATGTGATGACGTCAGCGAAACGTTCCACTATAAAAGCCGGCGCTCGGCTGAAACTATTGCACTACCTCTTCAGCTTAGGCCAAGGTAGGCCGCATACTCTCGTTCTCTCGTCGCTCACTCATAATTCCATTTACTTGGGGTTGTCAGAGCTACCCTTGGCGGCATTCTATGCACATTGCTTATCTATTCGTTGATTTCGCACATATTCTTCGGTTCCTTACACTGAATCTCATCATAGCATTTGTTATTTATGAAGGGCAGTAGCAAGGTTTGCATTGTCGCATCCTGTAAAAATGCCTATAGGAATCGCCATGCAAGAAATATTTATGTTCATGTACTTCCAAAATGTACTGACAAAAGAATCGAATGGCTTCAAGCGCTGGGAAGAAAATCTATCCCCCGTTACGCTTTCGTGTGCTCATATCACTTCTCCTCAGATTCGTATTATGGTGGAAATGCTATTAGGCGCTTGAAAAAAGATGTTCCAACAAAGAATTTGACCTTTGAATCAACGTCTTCTCCCAAATTCGTATTAGACGGTCCATTTCAACATGCGGAGGACCAGCAGGTCTCCTCACCTCTTGCGAAGGACGTTAAATCGTCGCAACAGAAGACGGGTTCACTGAAGCCCACAGAATCATGGCCAAAGGATGCTGCAATTTTAGAAATTCGTGAAATACCATGGAGAATCTGATCTCGATAGAAGGGAAAACGTATTAAAAGGTCTTTCTGAATCTTTTCAGAACAAATACCCATATATCCATCCATTGGCTATCAGGTCCTTCATGCATATCAGAACTCTGGCAAGAATGAGACACCTGAATAGGGTAAATATAATGAGGGTGAGCCATGATCGTGAGGAACGTAAAGCAAAAAAGTTGAAAATGATGACCTGAAAATGAATTTTCATGACACCTACGATACAATGAGAGATGCCCGGACATAGATCTCGCAAAAACCATTCCAAAAAGAAAGATTTTCATTGTAAAGGGTATTTTCACAAATTTCCTATTTCGCGTTGCCATGGTCTTGCACGGGTTCCCTTGCCCCAGGCGCGCTTCCCTACCCTGTCTACTTGCACAGCATGCCCGAAAGTGCGAGGCGTTCCACCCCCCCCCCCCCTCCAGATCTGGATGGAAATGCATTTTCGCTCTCCCGCTGCTTTCGACAAGGTCGTGAGGTCATCGGGTACGACCATGACATCCAAGTTCGGCTGCTTCTGCCGATATGAATCATTCCGTTGCTGTACTGGGCCCCGTGGTCTCCAACGTGGATGCCATCGGCATCTCCCGTTTCCCTCTTCAACTTTTCCACCATTTTCTTAATTTTTTTTTTAGTTCCTATTGCAGAATAAACCGAGGTGAATCAAGTAAGATCATCATTGCACCCTGACTCGGGGACATCAGGAGGTGCTCTTCGAAGTGAAACAACTTAAAATACAAGCTAGTCAGCCACACCAGAAGAAAAACCGATACTTTCTAAGATTGTCGTATTTTTTAGCACTGAATATTGCACGTCAGTCGATCACATCGCAGCGTTAGGCAGGAATATACAAATTGAAAATTAATGAATGACGGTAGAGGAACTTTCGGGCTGTTCCTGGTTTAAGGATTTGGCCACGTCGCCCCCTTTGGCGACCCAGTCGTTGAAACTCCCACTGTACCACCTGTATAAAAAAAAAAGAGGAATGGTTCACATTTAATTCCGTACAATAAAATTTATTTTGACTTTTGCCTTCGAGCGATCGGTCTGACTTGAGCCGGTGATATCCGAGGGGTCGGAGCGCGTCGATGGCCAGTTTCGCCCTCCGCCCGGTTCCGCACATCATCACCACGTTCTCCTCCTCTGGATTCGGCTTCCTGCATCCGTATTTCTTCTCGAAGGATTCCGAGTCCATCTTGAAGGCTTCTTCCACCTCGGGAACTGCAATGCGAGCGAAGAAGCCCATCCAGATAAAAATTGCAGGATGGCAAGCGCAACATGAGCAACAAGCGCAACGTTTCTCTTCGTTCGAGCGCGTTCGTAATTTCAATACCCAATGGTTACGAATGGCGGGACGCGTTTCTTCGAGCTTGATGATAGATTATTTGAGGTAAGACAATTTATGACAGTTCTTTGGTACCTTTTCTCGTTTCACCTCTCTGTGTCTCTTCCTCGCCGACCTGCAGTGATTTTTCGAGGAGATGGAGGAAAAAAGAGGAGAAAGGCTCACGGGGGACGTTGCAACTTCCGGGGACCATTCCGGCGTTCCCGATTTCCGGTCTGTTCCGGCAGTCCAACAGCTGGATTTCCCTCTTGGACAGCTTCTCCCTCACCTCGTCGTATTTCACCTCGTCTAGAGCGACGAGAAGGATATGAGTCATGAGCGTCATTAGTAAAAGGAATATCGCTAGTACCGAGAAGTACTTCCAGGCAATTACGGGGAATTCTCGTCTCGGTAGGTGATGGCGATCGAGTTTCTCCCTTTTCCGTCATAGACGTATTAAAAGAACCGTTCTTCCTCGTTTTGGCGAAGACGGCTCTTAACCGACTGGCATTGTAACATTCCCTCTCAGGGTGCCGCATCCGACGCCGAAATGACTCGAGTAAAATACGAATTTCACTCGACTGGAAAGTAGGTTTTTGCCTTTGGTGTTGGGGGGTGGCTTTTTTTTTGGGGGGGGGGGGGGGGTGTTCCACGAATCGTTTTCCTTTCAGCTGGACGGCGAGATTGCCGGGCTCCGATCGTCGCGCTGCATCGTGACGTTCGAGTGACAGACGACGGAAAATGGGAGAATATGCAATTCGTGCATTTTTTAGGCAGTCGGATTGCATCAATGAAGAATGCTTTAGCCGCAGTCGAAGGTGGAAAATTCCAGGTCGACGGAAACAAGAAGAAAAAAATAAACGTAACGACCACGCCATCGTTCGTAATAGCGATCGCGCGCGCCGACGATCTGGAGACCCCTCGGGCAATGGTGTCGTCAAATTTTCGTCACGGAGGGGGAGCTGGAACGTCCGACTTTTTCGCTATTGGAGCCGGATTTGAGGGTCGAATTGTTTCGATAGCAGAATCTGGAAACAGACGGCGATGCCGGAACGGAATTGGAAAAAAAATAATAATAATAAAAAATTGCATTCTCATGTAAGTTATTGCGATTAGTTTCCACATTTATTCGTTAATCTATCTCTTCTCAAAAATACATTGATGACGTCTTATAAGTCGACAGTTTAGCTTCTTTCTAGGCTTTTATCATAAACGTTTTGTCATGCTGAATGTTTTCTTTCGTTTCATTATAAATATAAATATATATATAACAATACAAACGTACGTTTACGGAAAGGGGCTTAGGAGCTCCTCCAATACGGAGGAGCTCCTAGAAATATACAGGGTGATTCAAAAGTCACCTACAATTTTGTTGGAGGCCGTATATGGTATCAATCGATTCGTCTGTTCCTCCTGAGCAATTTGGTAGAACATTAGGTAACAGATGGGTGCGTTTGGAATCATTGGAATGTGCGTTGCTGTTCTTCGGTTCCTCCCGTCAAATGGTTATATCTCGTGAGACAGTTGCTTGTTTATATCAAATTTAGTATCGTTAGAAAGAGCATAAAATACAGTTGGAATAAAGTATTGGAACTACGAATACCAACGACTGCAAATGTATATATCGGCCCCGAACTTAATCAAACGCTTTGATTAAGTGAAAGCTCATGTTTTAGCTTCGGAGAAAAATGTCTTAGAACAATCTAAAGACGACAGTTTCACAATTGAAATGACACCATAGCGAAGCTTTCATCTCAAATAGAAGTTATTGCAAAAACCGTCTCGCAATTCCTTTCCATGCGGTATACCTGTAGGCGCCCGGAGCCGACAGGTATACCGCAGTATATAGGTGACACTCAAATGCGTATATCTCGAGATCGGAACCAGCTTTTAAAAAATCTCTGGGATTCATTTTCTTATAATCAACATTGCATACCGGTTCTTGTCAATATCGGAAATGGTTTGAGCTCATCCTCTGGTCGATTTGGTGTGGAGTGACCCAAGAGTCAAGAAATGTTACGCTACTTTTGACTCTTTTTCGGTCGTTTCTTCAAAGTATCTTTTGCCCCACGCTAATATTCTGCAAAGCTGCTCGGGAGGAACAGACGAATCGATTGATAACATATACGGCCTCCCCAAAAAATGCAGGTGACTTTTGAATCACCCTGTATATTTCAAATATTTACAGAATTCGACGAAATCTTTTTCCATCTCTGCTCGCGTGACGAGGAAACGGAATGATTTAGACGGTTACGTGAGAGCCGTCTGAATTGCTAGGGGTGGCTTTAGTTCCGAACGGAACCGCGGATCGATGCTTGCGGGAGCCTCAAGCGAAAGCGAGAGCCATCACCCTGGCGATGGAAGCGTGTCGAACTCCTCGGAATGACGGAAGCGACCGCTAACACCTTCCGAGGACTCTCCCTGGGATGGTTGGTGCGGGGAAGGATGCGACCTCTCCTTCAACGACTGCGCGAACCTTTCTTCCCGTGGGGATGCGTTCCGACGGCGTGGAAGCCCCGGTAGCACGGCGCTGGCCGTACCCTATTTTTCGCGACCCTTCCAAGGGCGGGTGTCCAAACGGCTCCCGTCGATAAGGAAAACGGTCGTCAGTCCTGCCCGGTCCAACTTTTTCTTCGCTACGGCGTCATTCCTCGCGCTGCGGTCGAGCGACAGACCGAAAAGTCCTTCTAATGCGGTTCGACTTTCACCCTCGGATACCAGACCTCATCGATTCGTGCATCGTTTCGAAAACAAACTGAACGGATCTCAGACGCGTAAGGGCCGTTACGCGTGCACATGCGCATAAAGGCTCGCACAAGTACATATTAAATTCTTAGTTCGCAATAGCCTATTTTTAAAATGCCGAACATGATGTCGAAACTGAGAACAAATCTCAATAATGCTCTCCTTCTTCAGTTATGCTTAGTAAATGAAATCGGAAGAAATTAAAGAACGTGTAACTGAAAATAAAGTTCTCGCTTCACTAAGAGAACCTGGCGGCATAAAGAATTCTGGAAGCGAAGAACTTTCGGACGAATGTCTCACCGACGGAGCAATTGGACGAGGCGCTGGAGACAGAGTTCAACACAGATCCCATGCCGATCGGTGGTCTACTGGACGCAGGACGCACGGGAAGGGAATGGAGGAGGTCTCAGGACGCACTCTAAGAGAATGAAGGAGGTCGCAGGCAATGGGCAGAATTGCGCTGCATGCCGGTCGGGCCGTCTAGGAGAGATCTGTGCGGCAAGACTTTCTCTGGCCCTACGCGATTTGGAACCCTTTTGCCAAGAGCCGGACGCGTTGTCCATCCATTCGACAAGTGTGGCATAGCCATCGCCTTATTTATAGAATGAGATGATGACTTGCATGGCAAAGTTTTCCGAGCGGACAGGGACTGGAATATTCAGTTGATGGATTCCTCGGCTTAATGGCACTGCCAGTTTGCCTTAGCCATCATTTTCGTGCAATTTACCTTCACACATTAAATCATTCTCATAGCCTTGATGCATGAACCGAATCTTATTCCATATGCTGACTGTCCGTGGCCACAGTAGAGGAGCCTGTGGGGAAGAATGTGGCAAAGACAGAATCAGATTAAGAAGTTCGGCCTTGCTCGAGGAAGGGCATTCAAAATTATGGCCAATGGTCGGGATGGGGCGATAAAGGAACCCGCGAAGGACTCTCCTGAGAGAACTTCCTTTGGAAATTGAAGATCTCTAGGATTCCTTTCACTGCCGGCTCCATTCACTTCTGCATGCAGGCACGAAAATGTGTTATATAACGGCAGATGGGACGTCTCCTATTTGGGAATCCCGATCGGCTGGAATAAAAAAAAAGTATCAGGTGGATTCTGCTGGAACTTTATCCCTTCCCTCAGGCTTTTGACGATGACCTTGAACATAATTTTTCCACTCCTTCCCGGCCAGGTCGCTACGTGAATTCCCCAGAAACGGAAACCAGAACTGTTCTTATTTTTAATTGTTAAATCTTTATTTTAATTTTTTTTTTTAAAGAGGGATTTTGCATTACTTTCAAAACAAAGATTTTGTCGGTAGAAAGGCAAGGAAAGAGAAAAAAGTAAGAACTTTTACACGAATAATGACAGTTTTAATCCAGTTCAATCGTGATCCAGAGGATACTCCGTTCCAAAACGTTCTGCGAACTTTCGTGGCGTCGAAGACACACAGATAGATAGACATATCGACTTCATCTGTTGTACTATGGGAATTAGAATGACTGGTTTCACGTAAAAAAAAAAGAATTCTGGTTTTGAATCTGTGGGGGAGGACACCAGTATTGAGGGAGGGTTCAGATCGGATCGTGAGTTTGGCATCGGCGACAATGGTTTCCGATTTTTTTCTCGCTTTTCGATTTGCCTAGAAAACGAACCCAGGGTAATGGAGGGATGACTCTCAGTCGAGCGGAGGAGGGACGAACCTGAATTTACCGCTCGAATGACCCACGCGGCTGCAGGGCATCCACTGCCATGTCTCGGGGACAGGAGGGAGTCATTCCCGTGTCGCATACCCTTGCGCTCGTCCCAGTCCGCTTCGCGTGAGGAATGTTATTGCGTAGTTGCACGAGTTCCAGATCGGAACGGAGATGCATTTTAGTCTTCCCACTGCTTTATACAAGGTCGTGAGGTCATCGGGTACGAACGTGGAATTTGAGTTCGGCTGCTTCTGCCGATATGAATCATTCCGTTGAGCATGCTTTACTGGACCTAGTTGTCTCCAACGTCAATACTATTGCCATCTGCAGTTTCCCTTATCAGCTTTTCCTCATTTTTGTCGCTTTTGTTGACTGGTATTGCAAAATAAACCGAAGTGGATGAAGTACGGTTTGGTTCATGATTTCGCCTTGGCTCGGGGACACAAGAACGTGCTCTTCGAAGTGATATAACTTAGAATACAAGCTAGTCAGCCACACCAGAAGAAAAGCCTATACATTCTGAGATTGTTGCATTGTTTTTGTACTGAATATTGCACGTCAGTCTATCTCATCAAAGTCTTAGGGAGGAATATAAAAATTGAAAATTAATGAGGAATGGCAGTAAAGGAATTCGGGAATTTTCGGCTGCTCTCTGTATCAGGATTTGGCCACGTCGCCCCCTTTGGCGACCCAGTCGTTGAAACTCCCACTGTACCACCTGTAAAAAAAAAATTAAATAGTTATAATTTCATTAGGTACAGCAGAATTAATTTTGATTTTCGCCCTCGGGCGATCGGTCTGACTTGAGCCGGTGATATCCGAGGGGTCGGAGCGCTTCGATGGCCAGTTTCGCCCTCCGCCCGGTTCCGCACATCATCACCACGTTCTCCTCCTCCGGATTCGGCTTCCTGCATCCGTATTTCCTCTCGAAGGATTCCGAGTTCAACTTGAAGGCTTCCTCCACCTCCGGAACTGTAACGCGAGCGAAGAAATTCATCAAAATAATAATTGGAATGCAATGGATAGCTCGGGCTTGAACGGACAGCAATATGTCTTTTCAATCATACACGAAATCGCTCATCGGTAATGGACCCAAATTATTTGCATACCCAATGTTTACCAATGACAGGACCTGTTTGGGCATCGTCTAGCCAGAGGCTCGATTCTCAAGGACATCATTTTTTTTTGGTACCTTCCCTCCTTTCATCGTCGCCGCAGTTTTTTTTTTTCACGGAAAAAGCTGCACGCGAATGCCGTTCGTGACGATCCCACCTCGCTCGCCTTGATGACAAGAGAATGCTTTCACATTCGTGTCCTTCGCCTGGCCGACCTTCATCCTTTTTCCCTCCTCGAGGAAGTTCAGAAATGCGGATGGAAAATGCTCACGAGGGACGCAGAAGCTTCCGGGGATCATTCCGGCGCCGCATATTTCCGGACGATTCCGGCAGTCCAGAAGCAGGATTTCCCCCTTGGACAGCTTCTCCCTCACCGCATCGTAATTCACCTCTTCTAGAGCAATGGGGGAAGAAATGCTTCATCGGTGTCGTGAGCAAGAAAAATACTAATAGTACCGAAAAGTACTTCCAGGCAAATAATTGGGATTTTCTCGTAGGAAGGTGATGGCAGTTAAAACATTTGCTTTTCTGTTGAATACGTTAAAAGCAGTCTTCCTCGTTCTGACGAAGGCGGCTCAAAATGAACCGTGTGGCTGGCGAGAATCTGGAATCTACAATCTCATTGTGCATGGTCGAGAATCAAAGTCAGCTCTAACTTCTCGAGCCGGGGCCGCACCGGAAGTGACCATGGGCCGCACTGAAATGGCTCTCGTAAGATGATGATCATGAATTGCACTTGATTAGGTGGTGCGTTATGCCTCGTCTCGGAGCAGATGTTCGACAAATCGTTTCCCTTGCGTTTCCCAGGACAGCTCGACGACGAATTACCGAGACCACAGCTTCGATCATCGAGCTGCATCGTGACGCTCGAGCAAATGCCAAAAAAAAGGGAGAATCTGGAACTCACGCATTTTTGAAGCAGTCAGACTGTATCGATGAAGTATACTTTAGCAACTGTCAAGGATGAAAAGTTCCACGCAGACGGAAACAAGGAAAAATGGAATCGGTGAGTCAGCGTTCGTAATAATTATTGCGGCAAGTGTCTTTGATGTCGCGTGTCGACGATTCCTTCGGAATCATCTCGAGACCCCTCGGGCAACAATGTCGTAAACATTTCGTCATAGAGGGGGCACTGGATTGTCATGGGACCACCCCTTCACCTTAGATTGCCGGAAATTCTGACTTTTCCGTACATGCATCGAAGGCAGACTTGGGGGCTTAATTGCTTCGATGTCCGAAGCCGGACGGCGACGCCGAGAACGCATTGGGAAACCAAATTGGAGTTTGGTCAATTTTATGAATGGTATATAGATTCATTTATGCATAAATTCGTTTATCCTTCCCTCCCCATAAATGCATTTGATGACGTCGTATAGCGATAGACTTTAACTTATTTCGAGGCATTTATTATAAACGTTACTATCATTCCATCAGGATACAGATATGCGCAAATATTGAGGATAAATGCTCCTCGTACAAACGGAAATAACTTTTTTTTTCTTCTCTGTTTATATGACGAGGAAACGGAATCGGAAAGAGTATCACGGTTACCACATACCAATAGCGTGCCAGGAAATCCGAATGGGGGGGGGGGTTGCCATGTGAAACACTGATTACCCACCCTGTATTGCGGTCAATTAAAAAATGTGTACGAACCTGTAAAATTGACCCCAGGGGGGGTTATGACCCCCAAACCCACACACCCCCGTTGGGCACGCCACTGTAACATACAACTCTAAATTGAAAATGGGTAACTTCAGTTCTGAACAGAACCACGGAATGATGCTTGCAGGGAACTTGAGCACATCGCAACAGCCACTCACACAAACGCGAGTTCGAATCCTTGGAATGATGGAACCGAGCACGAACACCTTGCAAGGGCTGGGATGGGAGGTCGCGCGGGGGGATGTGACCTCCCCCACTACGACCGCGCGCCCCTTTCCTCTCTGGGGATGAAGCGCTCCGACGGGAGGAAGTCCTTGAGGCATCGCGCTGGCCGTATTTCGCCATCCTTCCAGGATATCGTACGGCTCTCGCCGAAAACGGTGCATTGCGGTCGAACGGCAGACAAAAATGTATCTTTCGTGTGGTTCGACTTTTCCACTCGGGTGTCGAACCTCGGTGAGTCGCGCATTGTTTTCGAAATCAAACTGAATAGGTCTCAGACGGGGAAGGAAACGGTCGTCACGTGTGCACATGCGCAAATGCTCGCGCAAATACATATCAACAATACCTTATTTTGTGATAATCTCTTTCTAAAATGCTCTACATATTACTTATACTGAAACCAAATCGAAAAATTGCGCTTCTCCTTCAGTCAGGAGGAAATGAAATAATCTGTAACTGAAAATACCGTTCTCGCTTCACTTAGAGAAATGTGTCAGTACGATAAGGAATTGTGAAAGCGATGAACTTTCTAATGAATTTCTCACTGATGGTGGATTTGGACGAAGCGCTGAAAACTGAACACAGCACAGATCCCATGCCGATCGGCGGTCTACTCGTTTCTGGAATGGACGCAGGACGCACGCGAAAGGAATGGAGGAGGTCGCAGGATGCACGTGAAGGGAGTGGAGAAGGTCGCAGGCAATCGGTAGAACTGGATGAGATGATCGGGCTGTCAGAGAGAGGTCTGTGCGGTAAGGCTTTCGCGGGCTCGACCAGATTTGGAACCCTTTTTTACAGGAAGAGCTGGACGCGTTCCCGATCTGAGGCAAGTGTGGTATAGCCTTATTTATAGAATGAGATGCTGACTTGCATGGAAAAGTTTCCCGAGCGGACAGGGACTGGAATTTTCCGTTGATGGATTCCTCGGCTTAATGATACTACCGGTTCGCCTCAATTTCTCATCATTTTCGTTGCATTATACCTTCACACATTAAATCATTCTCATAGCCTCTATGCACGAACCGAACAATATTCCAGATGCCGATTGTCCGTGGCAACAGTAGAGGAGCCAGTGGGGAAAAATGTGGCAAAGTCAGAACCAAATTAAGAAGTTCGACCTTGCTTGAGGAGGGACATTCAAAATTATGGCCAGTCGTCGGGATGGGGCCATAAAGGAAACCGCGAAGGTCTCTCCAGAGAGAACTTCCCTTGGAAATTCAAGATCTCTAGGACTCCTTTCACTTCAGCATAAAGGTACGAAAAAATGTGTTATATAACAGCGGATAGGACGTTCCCTATCCGGGGAATCCTCATCGGCTGGAATCGAATAAAAAAGTTTCAGGGGGATTATGTTCCAACTTTTTCCCTTCCCTTAGGCTTTTGACGATGACCTTGAGACTAATTTTTCGACGCCTTCCCGGCCAGGTCGTTACTTACATTCCCCCAAAACGGAAAGCAATTCTGTTTTTATTTTAAATTATTTATAACAAAAATTTTTATTTTTTTAAAGCAAGATTTGCGTTGCATTCAATCCCTAGATTAGCTCGGTAGGAAAGGCATGGAAAAATGTAGGAACTTTTACGTGAACAATGGCAGTTTTAATCTAGTATAATCTTGATCCAGAGGATACTCTGTTCCAAACGTTTTGTGAACTTTAGTGGCGTCGAAGACACCCATATAGAAAGACATCGAATTCATCTAACATGGAAATTAGAATGACCAGTTTCACGGGAAGAAAAGGAATTCTGGTTTTGGATCTGTGAGAGAGGACTTTGGTATTGAGGGAAGGTTCAGATCGGATCGTGAGTTTGGCATCGGCGAGAATGGTTTCCGATTTTTTAATTATCACTTTTACATTCGCCCAGAAAACGAACCTAGGGTAATGGAGGGATGACTCAATCGAGCGGAGGAGGGACGAATCTGAATTTACCACTCGTGATGACCCACGCGACTGCACGGCATCCCTTGCCATGTCTCGGGGACAGGAGGGAGTCATCCCCGCGTCGCCTTCCCAAGAGCTCGAGTCCCAGTCCGCTTCGCGTGAGGAATGTTATTGCGTAGCCACACTCGGTCCAGATCGGAACGGAGATTCCTCTTCATTCTCCTGCCGGCTCCGCGATGGTCTTGAGGGCACCGGGCACGAAAGTAGAATCCCGGTTTGCTCGCTCATGCAGACCTGAACTTCACCACTACGCATATTTCACTGGATTCGCTAATTCCATGATTCTATTAGCTATTCCTGTTTGGCAATTATGAGAGGTCGATCGGCACAAGTTCCCGGAGGAGCTGATCGTCCTGTATCGATTTAGTGCCGTTCTCTCCAGGCAACCAGTCACCCAGTATAATGATGAAGTTTTATCATTACGTGTCTTTTTCGCAGCGCTAACCGTTTAAGGAAGTTAAATTTTCAAATCCCTGCACCATTTCATCATTATTTACCGGAACAATATTGTTACTGCATTCCGCCATCGAGGCCCAGAACAAGAAATGGTCACCGCATTGATTTCCGATCGGGAAGAAAGGGAAAGACTGCTAGACACTGAACGCGAAAGTCTGTGAATAGAAGGAGATTATGTAGGTTAAGTAGGGGCATATTTGTCCCTTCTTGAGTCTAAATCCTACAAAGAAATGAGTTGGCCAGAAGGTCTTTTTATTTACATGAGTAGAATGAGAGAATGAATTGAGTGAAGGGGAATCTGGAGTTCAATGATGATTGGAACTCAATGGTGTGACTTCATTCCAGTCGCCAGCAGTTAAATTGAGTTCCTTTCCAAGTTTTCCGAGGAAACCCTGGTAATGGACAGGATCCATGTGTTTCCCAAGATTATAGAGAAGGAACCAGTCACTTCGGCCCAACTTCTGCGCCATTTCTTCCAAGAGCCTCCTCCTCCGGTTTCCGGCTCGCAACCGAAGCAAAAACATCCGGATGAATCCCGACAGGAGGGTCGCCGCGCGGTATAGCAGCGCCAGGCCGGAGAGCGAGGCGAGGACGACGAACCAGAACCAGTAGAAGGCGTATATCTTCTCGTTGACGATGTTCAGGGGGAGGACGCAGAGGTTGTCCACTATCTGGATGGAACCGGAGGGGCCGACGGTGTGGAAGGTGCATTTGGTGACCTTGGGGAAGACCTTCGTCATGGGATCCGTTCGATTCTCTTCGTCGGATTCCAGGAACTCGAAGACCTCGGCCCCGTAAGTCGTGAATTCGTAACCGAGGAACTTGTCCGTGAAGTAGATCTGTCCGACGACGTGGCAGAAGTTGAGGATCTCGCAGATCACGTACTGCAAGTACCAACACGAGTGCTTCCCTCTCGTCAGCTTGAGATACTTGACCACCTGCTTCTCTTTCCCTTCTCTTGCTTCCTTGTCCAACACGAGATCGTCCAGGCCGTTGAGCACGCCCTTCAACGTCCCGCCCTCCAGATTCTTCCACAAGAAGTGCGTGGCGTAGAACATGATGGACTGAAGGAGCAAGAAGAACGGGACCCACTGGTAGTAGGCGTGGTACTTCATCTCTGCATCCTTCGGGGGAGGGCCCACGCCGGGATGCGCCACCTCGACTCCCACCTCTTTGTCGTGCAGCTGGGGAAGCGTGAACGTGGACATGATCCAGCAGTAGGTGTTGCACGCCTTCACGAACGGATCGTTCTCCGGATCGTAGTCGTCCCCGGAAAGCGTGGACGGCATGCAGAGGATCGGGTCCCCGATGAATTCGATGGTCGTGACGAGGAAGCATCCGAGGAGGAGCAACATCACCGTCAGCCGGTAGTGAAGACGGAACACGACATTGTCCGCAGACACTTTTTTCGACAGTACGCCCTTCACGTGAGGTCCGAGTTTTTCGAACAAACCGAGCATTTTCACGGCTGGACGTAGGAACGGAGAGGAACTCCACCACTGCCGAGAGGAACTACTAAGTTCGTGGGATTACATACCGCCGTGATAACAATAATAAATATTGACCAGAAGGGGAACTAGATAAGGTCGGGGGGGAAAGAAAAACTCAGCCGTGTTTCCTTTGTTACTCTGATCAGATTTACCTATTTAGTACAGTGCGCCATTAAGTGCATATGGCAATAAAGAAGCAACATGGATTCCTGCCATACCTTCCAGAATTTCTCCCAATTTCCCCTTCATCATCTTCCATTCTTCCAATGGCCTGCCCAAAAAAATGGCAAAGAACATTTGAATTCCGCTGTCTGAACTTCACCGTGGCATTTAACCTCCTTCTGTCTGTAATTTACTTCAATTTCACAATTCCCTCTTTTTTTTTACTCGTTTTTCCTTGTTTTTATTTAAAAAAAAATGATTGTGTTAGTCGTGCATTTTTACATTTACATCCCGCCTCATGTTTTACCTTTTTTAACCTCCGATTTGCCTCTTCTTCTTTATAATAGCGTGATGTAATTTTCACCTTTCATGATAGGTGTGACATTAAACATGAAATTAAGATTAGCGTTTTTTAGATAGCAACCTTCATATGGACGTTGCGACTTCCGAGTCAAATAATAAAAGTATGAGAGTCACATGAAATTGTCACATCACATCAGATATATTTCCGAGTTGTAATATCTTACGACTTGGTGGTCAATTCCTTAGCTTCAGTATTCTGTACGTTTTCCCCCATTCCCCTATGCCGAGATTAAACACCGCAAGTTCATAGGCCCAGAAATAGCACCATGTCAAAAAAATCAATCCACGAAGGACCTTTTTGGAATTACTTACACGAAGGATCTTTTTTTCGAATGGTGCCGGAGTCGAAATCGGGCAGGACCGACTTGCAGTCTTGACTACGCTATACCAAGCCAAAATGTGTAAGGCGTACCTCCAAGCCGTCCTACGAGGATGACAAAGACAATTCAAAGATGATAGGGGGAATTTTGCAGTGGAATTCCCCAAATTTCACCATTGAGAGACTCAATTGTGAAATTTGGTGAAATCTCTTCTCATGTTTCGGCTTGCAGAGTCATGAGTTTCGGATATAAAGCAGATTCTCCTCTTTTCCCCCTTTTCTCCTCCTTCTCAAGTTGCTAGAAGGCCTTTTTATGTAAGGATTCAGTGGCAAGGGTAATGTAGGAAGTGTAACAATTTGTATGAATACGAATTAAGTAATAGGGTTGAATGGTTCCCCCTTGCCCGGTCACTTTACTCAAATTAACATTCTTGTTCCTTATTGTAAAACGTTTCAAGTTCGTGATATTCTGACCTCGGGATCACCTCAACTTGACGGGAAAATACTAAAAATCGGGGGAAAATGCCTGCAATGTTTCGAATACAATTTGAGCAATTCCAGACTCAGGGGTCCAACGGAACTCACATGGCCAGATAAGGGTTAATCCCCACTTCTCTGTTTGCTGTGGCACACGCATGGGTTTTTCTCATTATCACCGGAAAGTATGCGCAGACGAAGCCGGAATGGGGCTTCGTCTAACGCATTCTCTCCTAAACAGTACTCTCCAGTGAGGTCAGAGTTTTTCAAGCAATCCAAGCATTTTCTCCGATGATATCGATGGGCTCGCATGATCGTGGCAACAGAGAAATATGCCTAATCTAATCTTTTTGATTAAGTTACAGGGACATAGATACCATGCTAGTATCAGATTTAAATATTGACCAGGATAACAGCTTATGCAACATATACAGTCCAAAAAGAAAGGGGATTTCTTTGTCATTTTAAATCCAGACAATATTTACCTATCAGCAATCAATATGGCATTATGCAGAAATGCGGTCCAACGACCACCAGTGACGGGAAAACGCGAAAGAGGATATGCGTTATCTTCCGGAAATGATAATAATTTGGCTTTCACCATTTGACTTTCCAATGCTGACCGAAGTGAGCTCGGCAAATATTGAGGTTGCTATCTTCTTATTTCTTTATTTTTCCTTTGGTCTCTCTGCAGTTGCCTCCAGCCTCCTTCTCTCCCACTCTCTTCTCTATAGGAATGACAAAGGTAGGTTTAGTCCTAACCCACAGACTGCATCAAGGTCTGGCGCAGGTCAAAAAGAATCTCATCTTTCGACCTACGGGGCCAGGTAAACCTGTACGGATGACTATCGGGGTGCCAGGAGATACCTCGATGAGGACGTGCGACATGCCGCGTATCTGGTGCTTCTCTCTCCCTCTCGACTCGGGTATCTTCGGTCAGGCTCTCTCTGAATTTTAATGGCATGTTGGACTCCATTCTTTTCATTCTGGGATGGTCGTGTTTTTTTATTATTATTATACCACCTTATCCCATGCACTCAGCATGAGCATGAATGATACCATAAAAAATGAAAATCCAAGCACTGATGCGAGGCAGAGGTAGTCATGAATCCGACATAACAGCAGCGCGATAACTAGCAAGGAGGGGCGAGGAAGCACGATAAGCCAAAATAAGCGGCGGCTAGTTTCATATTTCAAAGCGAAAAAATGTTACATTGCAAACAATGAAAAGGGCCCTATCTCGCTCTGAAAGTCAATTTATTTATTTTGGCGCGGCTGCTCCCTCCGAAACCCCAACAGGTGAGGCTACCCGGGAAGAAGGAAAATACCGTAATTAAATTCAGGCTCAAAAGCAGGATTCTGTATTTTTTACGAAACTTTTGGGAGACGGAACTTCAAACTTCCTGGAACGATTTTGTGCTCATAGAGCTTGAAGATGAGGTGGAATCTTGCAACGGGAAGGGGTTCGGGAAAGGGAGCAGTAAGTAAACGAAAAAATATGCACACATTAACCTGGCTTCTTGAGTGGATCTCTCATTTTCTTTTTCTTTTTCTTTTTGTTCTTGAAGCATCCATGCATTCATATTGCCATACCGAAGAATTGTGTGCCAGTGAAATCTCCTTTTATCTTCCGTGTTTCGGTATTAAGTACATTATGACTTTCCCTTGATCCTCTCAGGTGAACGAAGGAAGATGGTTGGGCGCGTGCAACTCGTTGCTCTCGATCACTTCCTAATTTTGGAAACAGTGCATCCCTGTGCCTGCTTATATTGATTATCATGATAAACCTGACGGATGCTTCGAGTTTGAAAGCGTAATGCAATCATTAACGCATCTTATCTTATCTGTGGCTGGCCCGCGTCTGTATCTAGGATACGCTATCCTGCTCTTATTTGATGTGACGGCCAACGGAGCTCCGTTTACGAGTGGTATCTCTCGAATTTCCGTTAATCGTGACTTAAAAGTATTACTGAGCTGAGGTTAACAGGGTGAGTCTGATTCTTGCGAAAATCTCGTTTGACCCTGTCTTGGAATGAAGGACCGTGCAGGGAAAGTAAATTGACCTGCAGGATTCTTCATGATGTAACACGCGTAAAAGTTCTTCCGTTGACTTAACCGTGGGGGAGATAACAGCAGTCTGCTCTGAATGACACCTCATGAGTTGCATGGCGAGACCTTGAATTTGAGCTTGACTTGTATGAGATAGAAAGACCATCTGTTTAGGACATTTCCTAGGCCTCCTATTAAATGCCACGTATATGTTATTCAGCATCCGCTTATGATGATGAATTAGTGGTTCGGTGGCTACTGTTGACTATACTGGTGGTCTGTTTGCAGAGGCGAGGTAATGGGAGACGTATTTGCGTGTAGCTGGGGTGGAGAGATCCGGGAAAAATAGCTCTGCGGAAAATTTCATCGTAAGAGCAAAATTCGTTTACCAACCATTGAGGTCTATTACATGAGGGTGACGACGTCTGTCTCGAGATCAAAATATGAAAATAGCGTAAACTTGTGATTAAATTCTTGCTCGTGACTTTGAAATGGTTTTGAAAGTCAAAGTTGGAAGGAAAAAGAAATAGTCAGTCCCGACGATGTCCGTAAGAAACCTGGAGACAGGTAACTACTTAGGTCCTTGTAATAATGGATCAAGCAGAGGTATCATGTCTAGGATTAAACGCCAGACTTCATTGGCAGAAATGAAAGTGAAGGATTCGCGGGCAAAGACATAACATTGATAGCACGAAAATTTCTCTGACTAATGTGTATACCTTGGTTTAAGTGTCAATTTTGATGAACTCTTTGCTTTTTGTCTCCCACTAGAATCCACTTTTCACCCAGGCACGAAGTTAGAATGTCCAGTGACATTAAAGCTGTCTTGGAGAAGAAGAAGGCGAGACTACTTGCTCTTCGAGAGGCCAGGAGGAAAAAACAGGAAGAAGAGAGTGCCAGAGCTGTGAGTATTTCTTTATTGCTGCTGTGAACTTCCGCGGCTGAAGTTGCTTGTCTCAAGCAGATCTCATGCTATATTCGTATCCCTACTGTTACCCATGGCCAAAAGTATGCCACTATCATCATGCCGGGCAGGCTCGAGAAGTGTGGAGGCCTAAGCTTAAGTTGCCAGCCATGTCCTTTCTTAATTTGCAATTTTTAGCTTCTATGAATACGGAAACCCAAGCCATTAAAACCATGATAATGGATGCATGTTAAATTGATCATCTGAGATTTTGCGAAGTTGCACCCATGTCTTTGGCTCTGGCTTCAACTTTGGCTGGGAGGCCGAGCATTTTCGAGTCCGAAATCCATGAAATGGAGAATGGGCACTGAAAATGCCACTAGGAATGAATGGTGTAGAGACGTGGGGACGGACTGGGATTAAAGGCAAACTGTCATTTAGAAGATCACACTGTTGTTATTGCATGAAGGTCTTGGGCAAGGGTACCAGAGTAGTGGGCAATTCAACCTGTAAATATTCTTTACTCGTTGTTGATTGGATAGTAACCAACGGCTTCTACTTCTGGTTGAATCCATTTCCACAATTTATGTAGCTTTTCTTGAGATGATGGTAACTGCTAATTAAATCCGCATTAAATATTGTGCATTATAAAAACAAGGCAATCGACCAAACCGGGAGCCAGAGTCATGCGGAATTGGACATCAACGAACTCATTCGAAGTGTGGGTTTGTCTCCCGTTCCCGTTATTAGGGAGACTGCAGCTGGCAAGTCTTCTCTCCTTTCATTACGTGTGATATGTAGATGGTAAGTGTTCCATATAAGACGTATTGAACAGTACGAGATTCTCCAGGTGAATGGGGACCAGATATTTCATTAACAACTGGCAGCAACTGGAGTGCATCTAAAGCTCTAGACACCCGTCCAACAGCAGCAAATTCTTCTACACGACATCCTTGGTAGGTCAGAGTTGAACAAATATCCATATCGTCGACCTGCGTGTTTTGAGCTCACGTATTTACCTCTTAGTCCGAGAAAGGTGGAGCTGAAGATAGTTCAAGTGCATGAGGCCCACATTCTTCCCAAAGAGCATTTTTTATACGACAAGGGGACTCAGACCAAATCAACTGAAGAACCTAATGAAAGTAAGTACATGCAATCCTACTGCAGTGCTGATATTATTGTACAGGGTGTCCCAGAATTGATTTAACATAGTTTCGCTTAGCTTTGTGCCGAGAATGGCGTCGTCTTGCTGGCGTTGCGTGGTAGCCTAAGGTGGCCGAGGCCTAGGTCACAGCGACCCGGAAAGAAACCCATGTTTAGTTGATTCTGGGGCACCTTGTATTTGTCTAATATAGGTCAGGGAGAAGATGATCTTGGTGAACGCACGACATGAGGATGCTTCCCCTTCGATAATAACGTTTCAATCCTGTGGATCAGAATTGATTTAGTAAGACATTCGTTGTGCCCGCAACTCCCGTCTTGCAACCGTTTCATGAACTCTAACTAACTCTAAGGGCAGCAGTTGCTTAATACGTCACATGAACCAATGATTGCATGTAAAAGTTTCTTATTTTTAAAGGCATGAAACGTGGAGCGTCAGATTTAAATTGCTTTTGGATCATCCTCTTTTCTTTAATACTAGGGTGTACTTATTTGGTTAAATAGCTTCCACTCATATTGCATGCCCATATTGTGTGCAAAGGTTAGAAGTCGAGAAAATGCTCAGAATTGGACAACCTAAGTCGTATAACAGAAATTAAATTATGACTTGTCACAAGAAAATTTTACTTATTTTCAATCGTGGGCAGTACTGCAAAAAACCGGACGTTAATACCTCGTGTTCGATATGGAGCTCGAATTAGATCTTAATGCAGAATACTTAGAATGCATGAGGTTGCATGAAACATGGTGGAAGCGTGATACTTCCCTTAATTACCAGCAATTCACTCTTTTAATCCTTGCTGCTTGCATTTTGTCGAGAATTCGCCCCACCTCATTGGCCTTGATTATTCCAGTCCTGGCTAGTGGCATTGCAGATGAAGGAGAAAAGGATTTCCCGGAAGTTTCCCATGCTCCTATATTCCCAAGCGAACTCCAACTAGCGATGCCACCTTCAATTGAGGAAAAGGGCTCCGCCAATAACCAAAAGGACACATTAAAAACAAGTAAATGCATTCATCATCTCTCACTGTAACTCGGTTCCCATTGCTCTATATGCTGGAGTCAGTATTTCATGCAGGTGGAGAGCTGAGTGAGGGAGAGAAACAGACGATAATGACGAGCGAAGAATTTCTAGGATTCTTCGATCGAGCATCTCGTTGCATTGAGCGTGTCCTAGACGAGGAATCAGATCTCCTGTTTGATATCTCCGCTGACTTGAATGGAGACGTCAATAGGTGCTTCTCTTTTTCGTGTACTGTATTGACATACTCGTGAATAATAGCGTAGGAATAATTTTACAGCAACGAGATATCCCTCATTCAGCAGAGAACGGCAGTGACGACGACTTTCTGTGAAGAAAAAAATTATTGTGAAGACCCTCAATAGAAACTACTAGATATTCAAAACATCATACAGCTCATGGAGTTATGATCTTCTGCCACTGGCACATAAGAAAATGTGTGAAATAAGAAAACAAATGATTGAAATGCACTCATTACAGAAAATAAATCTCTTAATGAAGCTTTACAGAAGGACGAAGCACAAATGTGCATATTATTAATAATACGACATATGAAAATTACTGATACTCATAGCATGGTTTCCATAACATTTTTTTTAACACCCTGTACATTCTTTTTCTTTCTTAGAGAAGAGAAGACTGGGCAGAGGGTGATATTAAACCGTTGCTTTGACGACGAGCGATGGTCAAGGAATCGAGTGGTTACTTCGATGGATTGGTGCCCACAATATCCAGAGCTTCTGGTTGCGAGCTATAACAATAATACCGCAAACCCAAATGATCCAGAAGGTCTGGCTCTCGTATGGAACACTCGCTTCAAGAAGAAAATACCGGAGTATATCTTCCATTGCGAATCTCCTGTCATGAGTGTCTCCTTTGCCAAGTGAGAGGATTAACTTCATTTACAAGGAAAGTCCATTCCCAGTTCATAATCCCTAAATAATCTGGTTTTGCAATTGAGCTGATATATATCTCCATGTCAGGTTCCATCCCAACTTGATCCTCGGTGGGACCTACTCGGGACAGTTGGTACTCTGGGATAATCGGGTTCATAAACGAACCCCAGTCCAAAAGAGTCTACTCTCTCATGTGGCACACTCTGTGAGAATCATTCTCCTTCCGCTTAAAGACTCAAAGGAAATGGTATATGTTACTCGTGTTATCCTTGCAGCGTCCCATATACAGTGTGACTGTTGTCGGAACAGGACAAGCACCTGCTGTGGTCAGTGTCAGTAATGACGGTCGCCTCTGTACCTGGAGTCTAGAAATGTTGGCAACTCCTCAAGAATCACTAGACCTGGTTTATAAGGGAAACGACGTCCCTGTATCATGCCTCTCTTTTGTACATGATGACCCCAATAACTTTTTTCTTGGATCTGAAGATTCTAGCGTCTATCATGGTAAGTATCTTTTCTTTTTTCACTCATCATATATCAGTATGACCTAGCGTTGATGAAGTCTGCGTATGTGCTCAATAGCATGTCGTCACGGGAACAGGGATGGGATTGTGGAAGCATTCGAAGGTCATCAAGGGCTAATCACGGGGATCGACACTCATCATGCCCAAGGATCCGCTGATTTCTCTCATCTCTTTCTTTCTTCATCCTTTGACTGGACTATTAAGCTCTGGAGCGCCAAAGTCTATCTTCGAGTGTCTCCTTTTTATCGCCTTAATTGCAGGAAACTCGATCTCAGTAAGTGAGGTCGAATATTCTCATTCTGGTATTTTATGAATTGTTCGATACAGGACGAGAAGCCTTTGCATTCGTTTGAAGACAACGGTGAATATGTCTATGATGTCGCGTGGTCCCCCATACACCCAGCTGTCTTTGCGGCTGTTGATGGTAATGGTCGCCTGGATATCTGGAACCTGACTTTGGACATCGAGGTGAATTCCTTTTGCTTCCTTTCCATATTAATGCGGCTTTGCCGATAGAAAATTTAAAGCCTGATCATTCATAAATGTTTCCATAGTCCGCTGAGCATTGATGCCAGCGTTAGAAAGCTATGTAAAAGGAATTGAAGAGAACTAGATTTCTTCCATCTTCCATATTTCAGGATTTCACATGCAACTATGCAATGATTTTTACAAAATGATTAAGACGGATACGTTTGAAGTATGCTTGACGTTCTCCCGAGCACTTGGGCATAAATTTTCCCTTTATGTAGAAAATTGTAATACGACTCGTGAAAGAGGGCTTTTCTTCGCCGACCTAACAGCTTTCTTCCGCAGGTGTCTGTCTCAGCTCACAATGGTATAGTGTGCATATCTCCATAGTGGAATAGACTACTCACCTTTGTAGTTGATTGGTCCTGTGAAAATCTTTCTCAGTTTCCAACTGCGTCCGTGGTTGGGGAAAAAGGGGTCGCTTTGAATCAAGTATCATGGGCACAGTCTGGTCGGCATATATGTGTCGGAGATGGGAATGGTCGCATTTGGGTCTATGATTTGGATGAGGTGAGTCGTGCACAGATAAGCATTAAAAAATCACGATGGAAATAGGCTGATTAGTTTCGGCAGCGTTGCTTCTACTACTAGTAGAATGATTTTCAAGTTTTGGTACCCAAATGAAAATGCGACATTGGCGAGCAATATATGAGCTAAGAAAATCATCGCCTCTAATGCTAATATTCTTTGTAGTTCCTCGAAACTTAGAAAAAGGACATTGTTAACAGTTCTAATTTAAAAACTGATGAAAGCATAATACAATTATGTTAATAGTTTACATATTTGGCTTTGCGTAATATTGAAAATGAAGTTTTATATGATGAATCTATTTATATATCACTCTTCCAACTCTATTGGTGGTTTTCTGGATACCTTCAATAGAAGTTTCATTGAAGACCACGATTAGAGCTTCGAAGGACGGAAGATGTTAACCTAGATTTTGCCGGGCATAATTACCTAAGTTGACTGTGCCACTCTTTGCTCTTTGCAGACACTGGCTCTTCCCAAACCAGACGATTGGAGCAAAATGTCACGCACTCTACAAGAGATGAAGATGAATCGTTCGGACGATATGCAGATCTCTGCTTCCCTTTTCTCATACCCCATTTCTTCTCCCGTGACCTCTCTGAGGCTATGACTTTCCTTAAACCTCTCATCTTTCTCATCATCCTTTACGCTAAAACCCCATCAAGCAGCAGTTTTTTTTAGCTTATTGGGTTTTGAATTATTTTTCATTTGACTTGTTTTATGCTGCCTTTTTTAAAGTTTTCTTCATTGCAGCCTGCAACCTTAAGTTATGTCTTATGCAGATAGCAAAATAACTGCCCGTAGCTCACGAAATCGTTGGCTGCATTCTAGCAGTGTAAGTTGGCTGTCTGAGAGTCCGACTAAGTAGTCGGATTTTTAGGAACAGTTTCACGGGGTTCAACATTTTAAAAGTCCATTACCTAAAATGTAGCACAGTCGCGCTTCATTGAAATACATGAAATTAGCATTTGCAAGTAGAAAGACCCTTATTTTCTAGTTGTTTGAACTTGTGCTTTTGTCAAAGTCTGTTTCATGCTGACACAAGTTACGTGTATTCAATGCCCAGATATTCAATAGTACGATTTCATGGAATGAAGTGGTGCAAAGACAACTGCTCCCATTTCCCATGGTTTTCTTCGTCTTAACGCGTTCTTTGTCATAATCGAGGAGGATCGACATCATCGATGATGAGTGAAAGCCACTTTAAAAATGTCATCAAGTGAAAGGAGGATTCCACTTTTTGTGCAATCGATGTTCATATCTGTAGTTCCATTACATCCCCTCAAGCTCGCAGCACGTTTGGGAAAACCTCCATTAATATCTGATTTGATGATTTTTTTTTACGACTCTGGTCGTAAATACGACTCTGGTCTCCTCATGAAATAATGGCAGCAGAAGTAATCAAGAAGAGAAGAGAAATAACAATGCAGGCAGATCAAGGGGAATCATGGGGAAGGGGAATCAAAAGCAGTCGTGAGCGCACGAAGAGCAGCGTAGTGTCGTTTGACTTTCGCCTGCGTAAAGAGTCAAGGCAAGTCTATGGACTGACTGCCTCCGAAACTCATAGCGTGCTTAATACCATTACCAGCAGGAATGTCCAAACATGGTATTTCCAGGTTCAGCCGCTCCAATTAGCAATTGCAAAGCACCATATCAATCTCAGCTCATCCCATGAATTCCGCACGAACATGACACACAACATTTAAAAACCCCAGAATATTCATACTGCAATAAGGAGGCTGAAGCAGTCATGATTCCTATGTAACTCGAGCACGATATCCAACAACCTTTGGGGGACGATACTGGAGCCAGCACGCATAACCTAAATAAATAATTAATTTGTTTTCGTGGCGGTCTAATGCAACGTAAGCATCATAAGAAAAGGGCACTATACGTGATGTATAAGTCAATGTCTATCTTTGGTTTAGAGTACCTCTCATAAAACACCCCAGGGAGGAATACTGAGATGGGGGGGAGAGAGAGAAAAAATTACTGGAATGAAACTGGCACAAAAAAAAACAGGGAATCAAAATTCTCCGTAACCTCATGGTGCTGGAGCTTCAAGTTTATTAGAGCAATTTAGCGTTGAGAGAATTGGAAGCGTGCCCAATTTTTTTCCCGTAATACCGCGTCTTAAAAAAGCATACCATTTTAATCTACATCCCATTTCAACATGTGCTTCTCATTTTCAGCACATGAAGTCTCGAATAAATAATTAAAACTTCTACCAATTGTAGTGAGATCTCACCTACAGATCCAAAGGCAATAACATTCCAGAAATTAAATTGTCAACATTTTCAGGGAAGAACCAATCTTCGTGAAGGGCAAAAAGGGGCTTTTCATCATATATCCCAGTATTTTCACAGTCGATATTTAAAATATCCAACCTTAACTCAACTTTTCGTCCTTTTATTCAGGCCTAAGCCTAACCCCACATTTTCCCTTTTCCAGTCCTTTTCATACAGTGAATTATGGTGTTCAAAATTACGAAGAACATCGTGGGATAGACGAAGAGAAGAAGCGTATGCTCAAAGGATGCTGAGAGATGGAAGAGTACAATTATTGCTGGTTCAAGAATACATTTCCGTTTGGAGGTCAAGGTCAAGTTAGGGTCATGATCAGTTGTTCGTAAACACTTGAGAAATTGCATCTATTGGGAGAAAAGGACGTTGCGTCAGGCCAGGTTGAAGTCAAACGTTGGAAAATTTGAGACTGCTGAGTAATCGGTCCTCAATCAATTAGGTTTAAGATTGTGACACAGTGTACTCTCAGGCAAGAATACGTGGAGGTTGACATTCATGACATGGAGGGGTTGAGGAAAGGGAAGATGCACCAGTCAATATTGATATGTAACAAATGTGTCAGCTTTCGACTGGGTCGACGTGCATTTTAATCTACTGAATGAGAATGACTTTTTGCGAAACGGTATTTACTCATTGAGCCATCATCATAAATACACATGCACCATCATATAAATACAATTCAGCAAATAAATATACAACTCAGTAGATAAAATTAAACAACACAAGGAGTACGTGTTCAAGTAATTACTGTAAGTGCCAACCTTGTGATCAAGTACACCCACAACTTTAAAATATTAATAGTTCGCATCTGTGCGCAATACATAGCCTTTCGTATAACTTCACACTGTAGGCCTTCAGGGTGGTAACTCCATCTCTATTCACTAATCGTTATCAGGTCCCTGAAAAAAAAGTATGACATGAAATCAGACATATCATAAATTAAAACCTAATATGGATTCCGTAATTCCTGGTTAGAATGTTGAGATCATGGACTTCTGTGCCTCACGCAATTATATCCTTTCCTGAATACTATAAAACCCTTTTTTCTCGCGCTGCTTCATTTTCGTAATATTCGCGATCAAAATAATGCTTTACTGGTATCCCTCAAAGAAACACGCAACGAATAGTATATGTCGGTAATGTGATGATGGAGGCATGCAAGTACGTTTTACTTTGTCGCCTTTTCATGATGCCTTCCATGTGAATGCCATCATGACTCTTGCCCAGAAGCATAAGCTCATTTAAAGTAGCTCCAAACGCCAGCATTCATGTGTACTTTCTGCGCGAGGCATTCTATTACTTCCAAATGAAGGCATGCCATAAAATTAGCAATGCAACGAGTATATTCCTTCTTTTACAGCGCCGTTAAATACTGAAGGGAAAGTGGCAATATGTAAATAATGAAATATGGTCAAAATCAATTGATCCACTAAAGTAAGGGAGTTTCCAAAAACCGTCAACATGTTCATCCCAAAAAAACAATATTTCGGGAGAAATAAGAATAACTCCAGATTGGTATTGTTTCATTAAAAATACCTTCGTGGGAGTCATCGCGTCGCCATCTCCAGAACACTTTTCATGACGATGACCCTCATTCCCGCTCGCATCATCTCTGTCTTCTCGACGCAATTTCAATTCCTCTGGAAATGGAAAGGAATTTTATTATAACACGAGTGGGAAGTATCATACATGAGAGGGAAGAGGGGTGGGGGGTGGGGAGGTATGGAATATGAGATCTCAAATTTCTTGGCTCTCTTCACTCATTCAAGAAGCATTTCAATGGAACTTTCTCTACTTTATTACTTCGTTCCAGACAAACATGGAAATTGAACATGAGCTATTTTGAATTATTATAGGGTATTCATTTCCCGTAATCAGAGGTCATTATATATACCTTCGTGAGCTGTCATAAAACGGCAGCTGAGAATGACGCCAACTGGCATACAACTCCACAAAGGAAATCATCGAAAGATGATCATCGCACATACAAAAAAATTAAATTAATTCATGGGATAAACTTGAAATGAGAAGCGTTCTGGTCCATCCACCGCATTACGCTTCTTCACAATGTGCTGTTCAGCATGAAATGTATTACATTCTATTTACTTGTACATGGAAGGTCGTATCATACAGCGCCGAAGGTGCGTCCATAGTGAGTTTGCCCTGCGGACAAACTCTTTAGTTACGAAATAATATTGTATCATAAATGTGTGCTACGTTAAGACACACTTGTTTGTTACTGTGTACTGTCATTTCAAACCTCAAATATGACCACATGCTAATATACTGTAGAGGCGTAATCTGTGGTCGCCTGAAAGTGTTAATTAATCTCCCTTCCTGTCCCCACGCGTATCCCATACTTACTGCAATTTAGATGGAGCTCTCCATAAGAGCTCTCCTTTGCTAATTCATTCGAAGAGTTATAGTGTGCATTAATAAAAAAATACTAATTTGTACTCGGGTCCAGCAATATTTTTGAAGGGACTTTCTGCACTTTCATTACCTGGAAAGTGTTCTTATGAAACAAGAATCGCATACATTTCTGCCGGGAAAATGCGATAACTGAAGTATTGAGCACTTAATATGCGCAGGAAATCGGTTAGGAAACAGTTTTAACACTTTCAGTTCCGAAACCGGAAATCTCCGGCGTATGTTTTTCCGCTCCTACATCTCGGAAATATAAATGTTCTATATGGAGCATGTCAACTTCTAATTATTTATAATTGAACAAATCAATGATAGATGTCTCTTGAAATATGTATACACGCTAGCACACAGTCCAGGCAACATGTACACTGCAAACTGAAATATAAGTGTTACAAATTAAAAAGATTTGCTTTTCCAGGGACTACAGAGTTTGCCTCATACACAAAAAAATTGGGCAACTCAGTACCTTGTGCTCCATGCCAGGCTCCTTTCCACAACTGGGTAGTGTTTCATGAGATACCATAGCACTAAGGAGTACTAGAGATACCAGACTACACTCTCTGAAAATTAGATTTGTAGTTTTGTAGTTTTTGGAGCAGTTATTTTCTAGTAAATAAAGTAATGCGAAAAGCAGAGCTAATCGTAAAATGGCAGGACTGGAGGAGTAGACTACAATATTTAAAATTTGGTCTGAATGTGTTAAAATAGCGATCCGCACCTTGGCTGAAAGGTGGCAATCCCGCCATGTTCCTATCTAGAACCCATAGTATGGGTGCCGTGTGATAGTACCAATGCACGTCCACCCTCCCTCGAAAGGAAATTCTTCTCAAGGAGGAGGGGATCCTGCGTTCTCCATAAACCTGGGGGAGCTTCTCCACTGAAATCCATGCCTCATGTGCGCCAGCCCCT